>BMAV01008163.1:0-14091 GCA_019973955.1 Trichonephila inaurata madagascariensis | reverse complement strand
CCAAAAACTCCTTCTAACCTACCCCTTTCCCCTGTTTGAGGCCCGGCAGCATAGCCCCCTTATTAACTTTTTTTATATAGTCCTCAAAATTTAATTATCAGGCAAATACTTAACGCTTTCTTATTCAAAAGGAATGCAGTTCTCAGAGCCGAGAGTAAAATACACACATCTAGACAAACGATTAAGAGAAATGTTAAAGATTTCTTTAATAAAATTGACAACTCTGCCAACAAATCGATCACTAGCATCGAAAAATTTTATTTTGATGTTAATGCCCACAGACCCAAATAAATCCTAATTGATTCTGCTTTTATTTAATTCCTAAATATGTTCTATTTTAACCAGTGGTTCTTAAACTTTCTTTACTGGCGAACCAATTTTCAATCATAATTTTTATCACGCCCCCCTCCCCAAATAATAATTTATTGAATGCAATTTTTCCCTTTGACGCTAAAGCTACTCAATCATTTTATAAACCTAAAATTAACAAGATAAGTATTAAATTTTTGTATATTTACTTTTAAGTAATATATATTATTATTTTACCTTTTAGTTCGTTACTTTAAAAGCGTGTTTTTAGTTTGTTTTTTAATTTAAATAGTTTATTTTTAACTTTTTTTCTATCCCGAAAAAAATTCCCAAATTTTTAGTGAATAATTTAACTAAGAAAAATATATTCCTATTTTCCTTTTCTTTTTCTTTGATAATTTAAAAAAAATCAATAAAACTAAAAAAATTTTCCCAAAATGGGGTGACCAATAAGGGACATAAATCGCAGACACTTTTCGCTAACTACGCATTACCAGAAAAACTGTCATATTTGTTCAAGTTATTGTAGTTTTGCTATCGTTTCATGATCTACAAATAGCATAGTATTCTTCATAGTGTTCTTAAGGCAGTATTTGAAAATAATCAATTCAACTCAAACGTTTCATGTCTATCCCTTTTCTCATATTTACTTTCGCTATCTTGATTAATATGCATTATTTCAGAAGGTTCTTCAATTGCCTGATAAGTTTCAACTTCCATCATTATATATCACAGATGCCCATTTTTAAAATATGCTGCTCATTTATATTTATAAACTATAATAAGTCTTACAACACAGAAATCAAAACCACAAAGTGGTTCATAGGGGAAAATGTAGCATGTTCATAGAAAATATTGTTGAACAAAAGTGGTCGCGCAGGGAACTCGATAAAAACAAGGATCTTGATTGTAAAAACGTTTTCCACCCCAAAAAAGAGGCATATTTGTGAAAAATTCATTTTAGTTCCCATTAAGACTATCTAATAGGAGGATACTGTCAAGGTCACTGTTAACGAAAAAACAGTTTTCCCAGAATTAAGGATTTCGTGAGCTTGGGTTGACTCCGCGCCTCATGAGACCATTCCCATGTTAAAAGTGTATTCAATATAAAAATATCGATGTCAGTTCTAAAAAAATAATTGTGTAAAACGTTTTTCATTATGCATTATATGTTTCAGAATACTAATAAAAATACATCTTGGCCAATAGTTCTTTTAAAGTGCTAAATATGCTTTTCCAAATATTATAAAACTCATTTACAGCTTTCTTAAAAGAAAGAGAGACGGAGTGAAGTAACCAGTAAGTTTGAAGGTCAAATGTATGATAATCAAAAGTAGTATTTTAGGGTTTAAAAGAAACGTAATAAAAATAAACCCTCATTGTGGGATTACAGCAAATCAAACAAAACGTCTTTTTTTATTTGGTTATAGGATCGAAGATAGCTGATAAGAGTTTGAAGTGGAATCTTTTATTTGTGATGATCACCAGATGATATATATAAACTATATCAGTGTGAATGTATATTTTTTATTATGTCAGAAATCATTTTGTTTTACTTCATTCCAAAAAGTTATTTTTTAAACCCTTTATTTTCAATATGCTCGCACCCCCCTCACAGGGGTATCGCACCCCACAGTTTGATAAACGCTGCTTTTATTTTTATTACTTATCTTTATGTGGTTTAAGCCGCTCATCCGACGTTGGGGTTAGTGATGCTGACTTGTGGAGGGATCTGAATCCCGGAGAAGGCATGGATGTTTGTAAATGCATAATATCCTCCTGGCTTATGGGGTACTCTAAATAACCATCAAGCCGAAAGTCATCTTATGAGGTTGGTGGAAAGGGAATTGAGGTGGTAGGCTCCAGACCACCTCTAGGGTTTTCTCGCTAAAAATTGAGTGGAATCGAAAAAAATCGCGCTGTCACCTGCATGGTGCTAAAAGCTACGGTTAACGTAGGCGTATATGTAACCATTTGCCGTGATAAAATGTACACGCCTTGATCTGATGTTACTGTCAAAAAGGAAGCTAAAGTAGTTTTTATCTGTTTTATTCTCCAATTACAACTCCATGACTGGACGAGCTTCTCACCTTAACTTAAATTCAAAAACAGGCTGCCTCTTTTATCATCCATTTTCAGAAGCGCCACTGGAGACATATTTATTTTAGCTTTTTACGTATAAATATTTTCTCTCTTTAACTCAGACTATTTTGCCACAACCGAGTTGGTAGGCATCGCCCCACCTACTACCATCACGTCAAAGGTTTTCTAAGTCAAAATTTTTTCATCAATTTTTATCTGTATTTTATTTTATATTAGCAATTTTTTTTGTATCAAAGTACTTTTTTTTATTAATTTTCATTATTTTTAATTTACTATCCCTACAAAGCTACAACCTTTGAAAAACTTACGGGAATGGTACCAATTCGTCCCCCAGGCGACATGAGTTTTAGCATGCTTAAGACATAATTTAAAAGTTAATAACATAAAAATTATACACTTGCAGATGATTTCATGACATCCAATCTTTACGTAAGCAAGAAAGAAAAATTTAATTATTTTCAAAGCAATCTTTACACTTATCAGCATGATGCTCTTCGCGCACATTACTCTACAACATAATAAACAACTTTTGTGTGTCATTCTACGCCACTTACATGCATACATTTTTACTAAATTACACACACACAAAGCACAACTTCACTTTCCTTTCCGAATGTTCAATTAGTCAATTTCAAAAGTTCGCAAACAATTGCCTTTGTTGATCGGGGCAAAGTTGATATATATAGATGGCTCTCCATCAATGGCCCAATGAAATCTTGACTTAGCTTTATCCCAAAACTTTCTTCTAGATAATGCTTTTTCAAATTTGCGAGTCATATTATGTACATATATAACATATACACTCACTAAACTGATATTCATCATGCCATAAAATACGCAAAGGGTTTTTCTACTGCATGACATGGCGATACACATCTGATCTAATGTGTCTACGGCTCCTTTTGTCGCATTGTAAAATGCAATTAATTCCCCAGTTTTTCACTTTCATAATTTATATTCGTTTTTTTTATGAAATGTAGATAGAAGAACAGCACATTTTTTTGGTTTGTTTCATACGATACAAGAGTCTTAGCTTGATCAATACAATGCATAGAAGTTCCTACACTTCGAGATCGCAATTACAAGAGTTCAGGTGAAATTTATCGTTTGTTTTCCCTAATAATTCTGACAACATTGAAATTCATTGGAATCCTCAAAAGTTTGTTAGCTTTGTTAGCTTTCCGATCTATCCTCAGAAATAAAATTTTCATCATCACTCAACTCTTTTGATAATTCACTGATTGCTTCAGGTTTACCCCAAAAGTTTTCTCCACGAATACGTTTTGACATCGTCCTGACGACACAGAAAAGCTTCTAAATTCTAAACGTTACTGGTACCCATTCGTCTCTCAGACTAATATTGTTCGAAATGTACGACATGTGAAAATATTTTTGGAAAAAGAAATGTTCTTATTAGTAGCCAAGGTCAAATGAAGGTTACTGAGTAGCACGTTACATTGCCTATTGTCTAGGGGAGGGAGTACAAGATTATGATGTATAGTCGTAGTCTTCTAGATGAAAGAGTAGCATTCTAAGATTAAAAAGGGCAATTTGAAAACCTTTTTATAACAACTAAAATGTCATGAAAGTAGATGAAGGCTGACAAGGACTAACTGCTCACTAACCTCACCAAACTACAGATTAGAACCTTAAAAGAGCATTAGTCACAAATGTTGTTTCCACAGTGAAGAAAAATGAAGTTTGTTGGACCAAACAGTAACAATCCAAGTAATCATAAATGCAGACAAATTTCTTCAATTGCAGATCAAAATGTCAGCACGCTGGGTCAAATGACGACTAACTCTCTTAAGAGGACAGTGGACTTTCAAAAACTTTTTTTTAATTATTAGGTAAGAGTAATAAAAAACTTATACTATACACGAATAAACTAGATAAAATATATTTTTAAAAAATTTTTCAATTTCTTTTTTTTAAATTTTAAAAAAATTAATAATTTTAAATTTTTTTTAAAAAAATTCCAGGTTTCCCAAATTTTTATTTTTGATTTTGCTAAAAATTTTTAATGTTTATTAGTACACGTTACACATAAATGGGTATTATTTAGCAATTTCATGTCCCGGGTTAATTTTTAAAAAGGGGTTTTTGTTTTTTGATTAATTTTCTGTAAAATATCAGATTTGTACACAAAAAAATGAAATCTAACTATCTAAATGGATCCCCAGATTTATTTATGTACTTATCAGTATTCTTCACGAGAAATTTCAAGCAATTTGCTCAAAAATTAAACGCAGGGAAAATTTTTTAAAAAGCACGTAAATCTGAAAAAAAAGTTTTGAGAAAAAGTCATTTTAAAAATTTTTCCACTTCCCTTTTTATAATTGTTGTTCTGATATTTTTAAACATCCATTCTATTTAATAAAAATATTTATATTTTAGGTTATTTAATTACAAGCATAATTTGAAGAGAGAAAAAAATTGTTAATAGAATGAAATGGTTTCACATGATGCAGTTTTCGGTAAAATATTTTCAATGTTAGTGCAAAAAAAATATTAATTTACGGGAAAAGTTTTTAAAATTTGAGAACCATATGTTTCACCCCCTTTTTTAATGTTTTTTTGAAATTTTTGGGATGATTTTGCCAATTTATTACTTATTTTTTTTTTTCCAATCAATGGAATTTTTTTTTCACCTGACCCGCGTCGTTTATCACGTTTAGGGGAAATGTCCACAGATACTACACTTGACTCATTGTGTTCAAAAGCTAAACTATTGAAGCACCCAAAATTATATCCACCTATGGCAGATAAAAACACTATTTCGTCGTTTTTGAAAAAAAAGTTTCTTTTGGGCAGTTTTTCCAAATGACACTGTGGATGCTTTCTTAAAATTCTTTTCCCCCCGCATTGCACTTTCTAAAAGCTCATCGTTTGCAAGCGTTTGATATACTGGAAGTTTTTTTTCCAGAACTTGTTCCAACAGTTTAGTTTTCCAGTGAAGGGGACATGGGGTTCTTTTTTAGCCAATCCCCCTGGTAAAAGCACCATGATGTCGAACCAGTAGGACATTTACTATGTTTTGATTTTTTATCTGTTGATGAACAAAGAAACAATGAAGCTAAAATTGCACCTTTCATTTTTCTTACATCTGGTGCATTGTCTTTATAGTTTTTTATAAAAGTTAATCAGTTACACAATGGTTTTTTTTTGAGGTTCCCCCTTTTTCCGCCCACCAAAAACCTTTACTCCCCCACCTGAAATTTTATTACGGGGTCCCGCCTTTTGCCACATGGTTAATGCATTCTTCTTCACAATTTTTTTGCAGTCACCATAAATTTAGTGATGATAAATGTTGATAGTTCTTGCATCACCATCTGACAAGAAGCTCACGACGCATACCACAATTTTTAATGATCTTCCCACAGGATTTCTGCAGCTTTTTAAATTCCCTGGCATTAGAAGATCCTACATAATTTTTGCTGCATTCTTCTTGGTGTGATTTGTTCCATATGGGGGTACTCAGCACTATTTTTCCAAGATCCCTTTTGCGGTAGTGCATTTGGGAAATTTGGGAAAAGGGTTTCGTAACGATAATGAGCCCAGTCTTGATAACAACCCCATCCCGTACAATGAGGGAAAGTCCCTTTTCGCCATTTTTTTTCATATGAAACGGTGATGTCTATAACACCATTAGCAGGCCGAGCAAATCTTTATGGTGTTTTTGGGCTTCTTTCCGGGAAAATTTCCGAATGTTTTTTTAAACTACACTTTTCTTCATACACAATTTGTGTAAACACTTTGAGAAGGTTTTCTTATCCAGCGAATACCAATAGCCATAGAGAAAAATTCTTTTATGGGCCTTTCCCAATTTTTGAAAAACTTTAAGTTTTTATTTGCCTCGAAACATTTGCTATCATCATCTCGAGAGCTAGAAAAAAAGAAGTAAATATTTTTCGAGCTTTTTTAAATTTTAGTTCATTTTTAAAAACCATAAGATAAATTCAACATCCAATGAGCCCATATCACAGTCTATGTTGCACAAAAGAGAAGACCACATATCATTATCCATTAAAACATATGTACTTTTCTCACTAGAACAAAAATTTGATGTTGATGTAGAAGGAAACATCTGAAAATTTTCTGGGACTTATTTAAAAATATTGTTCCTTTTCAAGCTTGTGAACCTTCCTACTAATAGAGTTTTCAGTATGCACAAAGGAACTTTCAGCAAGCAAAAAAATCAGAGTTTTAGGAACAAAACAATCCGAATCACTTAGCATGTGATTTTTCCCATTTTTTTGTATTTGATGCACATAAACTCCTTCTTTAATGGCCTACCTTGTTTTTCGATAGCCCTACTAATAGCATCCATTGTAAACAAAAAGGACAATTGTGATGTTTTGGGGAAACTTTTTTGGATTTTATATAAAAAAATTTTTTATTCCGTGAGATAAATATTACTAAGAAACAGACAGAATTAAAGATGTGCGATTTTAAAAAAAAAGGGAATACTTTCGACTTTGAAAAAAAGGGAAGTAAACAAACATCAATAAACAGAAAAGGGTTTTAGTTTAAACGGGAGTTGTTAAAAAACAAAAATATTAATTTTAATATTAAAAAAATCCCCAAAAAAGATATCAACCTAAGCAATGCTTTTTTTTACATTTTTTGGGGCCATTAAAATTTTTTTTAAAAGCTTATAACTTTTTAAAAAAAATTACTTAGAAAATGCGGTTTCTAGCATATGGTTCAGTGAACTCACGAAAATCATAATTCACACAAATTTTTTTTCCATATTCACGACGATTTTCGCCAATTTCAAAGTCCACCATCCCCTTAAGAAGCAAACACGATAAGGCTTCTCAAAAGAGATAATTAATGCTTAGAATCGAATAAAAAATATTCGTTTTTTAGCCTTAGAGAATTAAAGACTGGAAACACAGAAACTCACAATTCACAAGAGTCTAAGTTGTAATAGTCAGTAGGAAAGTTCATTGCGCACATTTTACTATTTGAGTTATCATAACATATACAGAATGGGAGACCTACCAGTGTATAATAAAGACTATTGAAAAGAAATTCCTTGGAGTATAGATCAAGAGGTGGTGCAGTAAAGTTACCCCCAAAAAGTGTATTTTCTTGGCATTAATGAATCTGAGTAGTCATCTTGAGTTATGATTGAAGAACCAAAGAAATGGGTATTTTCCAATCTCACCTAAAACAATTTTTTTTATTCTAATATTTTAATAAACAGAATTAACTTACGAGACAACATATAATAGATGGATTATTGGTTTTCGAAGTCATATTCTGGCTTCTACAATGACAGTGTTCGTGAAGTCAAAAAACTTACGATTCCATATGCCTTAGGACTAACAAATCAAAATGCAGCTCCTCTATCGATTAATTTAAATTAAAATCTAAAATTAGCAATATCACTTATAATTTTAGCACGAAGTGATGAAACTCATAATGATGTTTTTCAGTAAATATATGAAAAAAATATCTTAAATTATATAAGTGGTTAAAAATTCAACACACAAAAGCAAATATATTTAGAAAATTAAGCTTTTATCAGTTTATGTTATATTTTTATATTTTTATGTTTATGTGTTTAGTGAGATTGTTGCTAAAAGATAATATAATTTTTATTTATTTTTTTTTTTTTAAATCTAAACAATTTTTTTTCTTCTTTAAAATACAGGGTGGTTATTCTTCTATTCTTGTGGCAATTATTTAAACTAAATGTATATAATTTGAATACTTTCAAGAGAAAACTTCATGATTAAGTTAAGCTGCTAATTAACATAAGAGGAAGCTGTAGAGAGTAATATTGACCTACACATGGGATACAATTTAAGTATATAATAGCACTAATATTAATATGGACAACTTTAATAATTTTTAAGAACTCTTAAATAGCCCTGCATTAAAAAGAAGTCTTAAAATATTTAACATTTTTACAAATAACACTATATTAATATGGACAAATTTAAAGCGCTTTAATAATTTCTAAGAACTCTTTAGTAGTCCTTTACTAAAAAAGAAGTCTTTAAATGGTTTGATATTTTATTTTCGCATTCATTAATCTTGTGCTTTATTAAAAACGTGAAAAATATGAAGGAAAAAAAACATTCTTTTCGTTTATTTTTCTATTTTTCTATAACTTCATAGCTCTTAGAATAAAGAATTTAACCATTTATAAATTTCCGTTTTGGTTTCAAATTACAAATACATTATTTTTTGTGAAAATTTCAATATTTAAATCATAATAACATCCTTCAATGGCAACACTTTCTCCTTAAAAGTGATAAAATTGAGTGTAAAAATTATTTTCAAAGTTCTAAGATAAGAAATACACTCATATGTACTACCATTATTGACACAATGTATGTTTTTATATAAAAGTTTCTGAGTCATTTTTTAACAATATAAACTATTTGAGTTACACATCCCATACCATTACAAAGTTATTTATTATTCCGTTCATGATAGATGGTCCATTGAATATTGTAAGATCATTTCATAAGCAACGACACTCGCTTTCTTAGTGAAATTACAAAAGGATATTAACTTACGTTCCATCCAAACCTGATGTAGATGCTAAGGTACATGAATGTGTTGTTTCGTCACTATGTATTGTTGAAAGTAGAACACAAATCCAATTTTGCTTGGGTGCATATCAAACAATTGTTGAATCTTTCTTAAACGAATCATTGAGGTGTAAACTATGTTCTTGAACACAAAAACATCCATCGGTGTCAATTTGACACTGGAGCCTGTTCAGTTTGTTCTCCCTTTCGCATTTTTGTAGGGAATTCAAAAATTGTTAGTGGCTTTTAATTATTTTGCATGTTCACTACACAGTTAAAGTTTCTATGTTCTAAGTTAATTAAGAGAGATTTTTTTTACAACTAAATAAACCTAGAACGTCTGTTGGAGTCATTTCAACACCAAGAAATTTATACTAAATGGCTTCATTTTTATTTTGTGAAACAAATTTAACAAAGTATTCGCCTATTCTTTCGCCCTTTAAAGGGTGTTTTGGGTTAACAGGGGAAACAACAAATTTTCTAAAATTGTTTTCGGTTTCATTACATAGCATTTGGTTATCTGCTCATAAAAGAAATCATTCGATTTTGGAACCTTGTACAAAGCAAGCCTCCTGAAACGATGACTCGTAGAACAGATCTAAGACCTAATGCAATTACTAACTTATTGTAAGAAATTTCGGAATGAATCGTTGGTGGTTTGTGAGGTTTTTCCCCTATTTTGGGATTCCAATGAAGACATAAGATTGAGTGAAAGTGATGTTGAAGAATCTGAAAAAGTGCAGATGTAACTGATAATACTCCAGTAACACCTGTTATAAATATACACTGGTGTGCAAAACTTAAGCAACAATGTAAAATTTTGGCAGATAGCCATAAAATTACAGAAAGGGGGTTTTGGATCAGTAGAAACACAAAAAGTCAGTAGAAACGTCGCGGATCAAATATCAGGAACAAAACGTCAGAAGCGATCTGAGCGTACGCAAAACGCGTGATTGGCCCCCTGCTCAAAAAATAGAATGAAAAAGGACGGAGACGCAATTCACCATTTCTCTGCAAGGCCAGTGGTCAGTTCGTGAAATATGGCTAGAAAAAATCACTGGACACTTACGGGAAGATCGATCGGTAAGCTGGAGGAGGGGCGTACTTTTCCAGTGTAGCTGCAGGTTCGGAACAACAAAGTTGGGTTTTGCGCTCTTGGAAAGCGTTCCCAAAACCCCAGGAACAGCTGTTGAAAGGTTTGGGGTGGCCGCCCGGGACGACAATGCGGGGGGATCGATATATCATCCGCGGCGAAAAAGATCGACAGAAGTCAGCAAGCGAAATTTTTAGAAACCTGACAGCAACAGGTCGACAAGTGAGGGTTTTTTGTGGCCAGACGCCTTCCAAAGGGGGGCCCCGCCTGCCGTCCCGAACGCTTCCCCCCGTTGAAAAAGGGGCCCCCGAAGCCACCCTTTGGGGAGGAGCCAAAAAACTGGGCAACTGATCAATGGGTCGTGTCCTTTTCGGGTGGGGTCTGTTCAGTACCAAAACGATTCTCAACGCGTTTTGATTTGGGAGAGAGATCGGGGGCTTTTTATCCCAGTAACCAAAGGAAAAACATCGTTACTGTGGGGCCTGGGGTTCTTTTGGGGGTGGGATTTTGCTGAACGGGGAAATGGCTTCCCTTTTTGAAGAGGGTTTAAACGGGGATCGCTAGGAGGGGGTACTTCTTCCCCATGTGCATCTTTTTCCCAGGGGCCATTGGCCCGACTTCATTTTTTTGGATGACAATGCACGGCCCATCGCACTCTTGCTGTTGGGGGCGCTGGAAAGGAAGAAAAACCCCAATGGATTGGGCGTGCTCCCCAGATTTAAATCCCCCGAACATGTGTGGGATGCTTTGGGGAACTATTTCCAACGCTTTAAACATCCCCAGAACAACCAACAACTCAACAATGTTGATTGAGGAATGGGCACCCACCCCAAGAAATGTTGCACCAGCTGGTTCTGAGTATGCGGATCGGTCAAAAGCAACCATTGTAGTAAGGGGGGGGATATACCATTTTAAAGGAACATCTGCTTGTTGTTCTTCCTGTTGGATAGACAATCATGGTAACGATACAGCGTTCAAAAAGCTGTTTTTTTTTTGATTCCATACCGTTTCGTTTTATTCCTTTTTCAGCCAATGCTTTCGTCATCCTTTTTCGTACATAATACTCTCCCTTTTCAGAATTTCATGTTTTCAGATGATTTTTTGTGAAGTTATGGCAATAAACCCACCGTTGCTTATGTTTTTACCCAGTATATATATATATATATATATATCGCTAGGGATGGCATAGAATGGATACCGCATAACAGTAATGTTCCTGGCAGACTTACGACTCAAAATGTTCTGCGACAAAGCAGTGGTCCAACATGTAATATAATAAGTGGTCATATAAAATTTGTTAATTACATGAAATAATATTAAATAGTCTTAAAACTAAATACTATTAAAAAGTAGAGTCCTACAATTATTGAGTTAAAACCATTATTTTATATCGCAGTGTCAAAATGATACCGATGGGTGATCGAAAGAGTGATCGAAATCCTGGATGTAATAGTGTTAAATTAAAAATGTTTTGGTGAACTATATATATATTTCAAATATTACCAGAAATAGCTATTTTCATTATCAAAAGTTTCGTTGAAAGTAGATAAGATGTTTACCACTTTTCTACGTTTAAAATACGTTTTCCCAAAATACTAATTTGTCGTTCACTACAAATCAATTCTTTTCATGTCTTACTCTTGTAAATCAGAGTCAATTTCAGTAGAGTAGTGGTATTCAAAGTGTGTCCCATGGCATCACGAGGTTCCTCAAACCATATCAAGGGGTTCCAAGATTCAAAGTAAAAAACTGAAAAGAAAGTTATAAACGTGTAAAAAAATGTATTCACCTTATCTGTAGAGTTTTAAACAATAATCATAAATATACTTTCAAGGATGCTTTTTTTCCCGCTAATTTCTACACTATTAACAAAGGTACATAAATATTACAAACATTAACGACAAACCCACACCCTATAAAAATAATAAATCTTTAAAAATTTTGAAGGCTTTTTATGGCAATCGGAATCAGTTTTGCTGCATTATTCATATTCGTCTAAAAATAAAATGTTATTAAATTGCACCCTGGAGAATGACAATTTGAAAAGGGATTGCTTAAGCAAATACTAAAGTCAATTTTAAACTTATAATATCATTATTTTCCTATGATTGATTACTTCAACTTACAATCTGAAACAAATATATTTTTTTTACTATTTTGCTCTTTTGTAATGATTGATAGTAAAATAATTGAAACAAATTTTGTCATGATGATTTTAGTGATGCAATTTATTTTCACTAGAAATAAGATATGGAGCATATACTGGAACTTAATAGCGCATCAGTAGTTTGGTATCCTTTTTTTCTCTTTTTTTTGAAAAAAAGTGAAAGTGAAAGATTATGGTATATAAATAAATTATATAACTGTCGCATGAGATTCCTATTTGGAATTAGATTGATATTAATTCCTTCTTTGTTTTTATTTATTTTTTACAATTAAATTGATTTTCAGGAATTCACCAATGAGTTGTGAAAAATTAACTACTTTACATGCTCTGAAAGTCCTTTACAATAGAACAACGCTTAAAAAATGAAGCAGAGGCAACTTTCACTCATAAAACCGTAAGCATTTGACAGGAAATTAGCTTAAAAAAGTTCTAATAAGCATTACAATGTTTTTGGTACGGGTACTCTTCAGCTGAACTTACAATCTTCGTATATTGTTCGATGGTAGTATGACATCATCATTTCGGTTTTCCGGGTTGAATCAAACATGTTCTGTTGTATTAAGGTATCCGACTACGTTCGGAAGCGTGATTTTGCAAAAGCTTATAAATGGATAATATTTATGATATTTAGTGTCACTTAGATTAGAAAAAGTATATAAAACTGTTTTAAGAATAGTATTAAAATAAAAAATTATTTAAGTACAATATTTCGGCTAAAAATTAACTTAGAGAGAGAAAAACCTTTTTTTTCAAAATGTTCTCCTTTTGTGAAAAATGCTTCTATTATAATAATATTTTGCCTTTATATAGCTCAGACTCTCTACAGAGGCTCAAATAGAATTTTTGAAATATACAATTTAGAAGTGGGTTTATCCGTATTTAACGACAACTGAGGGGAGAAATTTTAAGAAAAAAACTCCGATAATTATTTCAAATGGTAGTAACTCTGAAAATAATGTAAATTTTTCAAAACCCTTTGTTGAGCCTCTGAACAGGGGTCTGAGCTATATACAGGAAAAATATTATTATAAAACAAGCATTTTTCACAAAAAAGAGAACATTTTGAAAAAGGTTATTCTAAGTTTGTTTTTAGCCGAAATATTGTATTTAAGTAACTATTTTTTGTCAAAATGTCCTTAAAACAATTTTATACATGCATTCTTATCTAAGTGACACTAAATATCAGGAAAGTTATCCATTTGTGCGCTTTTTTAAACCACGGTTCCGAACGTAGTCGGATACCTTAATGCCGCGTGAATTTCGGAGTCCAAGATATGATTTGAAATTCCCTAGAACAACGGTTTTGAAACTTTCAATTGCCATGCCTTCCCCCCTTATGTATCATCGTGGTATCGTGCACCCCCAAAGTTTTGAACATCTTTCCCCGACTTAATATTCTTGATCAAAATACAAGTTCTAAGAGTTTCCCCATTGTGGACTATTATGTAATCTAGTCTAGTATGGCACATCTTTCAGTTTTTTCACGATTCTTTCGGAGTCTGTTAAAGAGGTAAATCTCAACGTTACATGAGAGACTCCTTGGACATCTTAGACAGGCGTTGCGGACCACCAGGGTTCCAAAGATCACAGTTTGAGAACCGCTGCCTTCGAACATTCTTTATACTACTTCCTGCCGATTTTATGCTTATGACATGGAGCGTTATCACAATGGCAAACGCCATCATTTCCCGCGAATAATCTTCCTATAGAAGAATGTATCTGGTAAGTAGTGATGTTCAAACAAGCATATATATCTGAAAATATATCTGAGCATCACTGAAACTAATTAGGACCATCATCGAAACTAACCGCCATCATCGTTTTGAATCCAACTAACTGTCATAAAAAACCCTAATGGAACAACAATT
>BMAV01008162.1:0-74223 GCA_019973955.1 Trichonephila inaurata madagascariensis | reverse complement strand
ATTAATTTATAACAAGGAAAGAAAAAAAAACAGAATGGCACAAACAAGGTATGCAAATATATTCAGAAGCAGATACAGATAAATTTAATAACAGAATATTGCTTTGTGACTGTTCAGTCTATTGTTGGAGTTATGAATGTTCAAAAGTCTTTAATAAATTTTACATATTTTAATAAAAATTATAAAGAAAAGGCTTTGAATAATAATAATCTATCATTTCGTTTCTGGAAACTTAGTTAAAAATCAATCAGAATGTACAAACTGCGTTCAAAATCAAAGAGAATCTCAATATTTATACTTATTGCAGTATATAACTACTAATACATTCATTTAAAGTTCACATATTAACTCTTTGATATGTTGGAAGTTTTTCAAAAAATCATGTGTGTACTAGAAGGAAATAATTACAAAAAATTTTAAATAAACCTCACAAAACTAGAATTATTAAACACAAGCTGGTATATATTAATAATATTAAACACTTTTTCAAATAAAGGCTTTCCAAAGTTTTACATAATAGGAGGTGCGTATTTTGTACCACCACGCTTTAACAGGCTGATAATTCTACTAACATTTTTCCTCTAGGCACAATGGAACTTTGCAGATATAATGCATCCATTCTGTATGAACTTGGATTGCTTTGAAATGGAGAAAAAAAACTACACTTCTTATATTGTTTTATTCATCCTATTTATTAAAACATTTTCAGTTTTTCCATATCTAATGTCATAAGCTTAATTTTTTTAGTTTAGTCCTAATTTTTGCCTAATGTTAGCTTTAATTTTTTTAAAAAAAGTATTCTATCCAATACATTATTTTAATACATCTAGTTTTTATTTAGTCAACATATATATAAAAAGTGTATTAATTGTATTTATTTTTTCCAGAACACAGGAGTCGTAGCTCATTCAGGACATTAGTGTAATTTTGTATGTACTATCATTAATAAATATTTTTATTATTTTTAAAAAAAATGTAACTTACGACAAATCTATCTGGCATAATAAACATGCCAATTATTTTGAAAAAATAAGCGGAATGCAATTTGTATTTGTAAAGAAGATGACCTTCACTAGCATGGTGGTACATTTGTTGGATTCTCAAATTTTCGTACCAGTAATGCACTTAAAGAGGTACTAATTATTGTGATATTGACTTATTTAGTTACATAATATATGTACTTATCTTGTTTGCATCAAATATCACAAGAATCACTTTCATTTACTCTTAAAAATACACAACACTATCATTTCCAAAAAATAACACTAAACAGACTCTCAGCTGAGCATAAACCGATTGCATACAATTAACTTCTGACATCCGTTGTTAGCTTGAGTAACTGATAGAAGTTGACGTCTGTTGTGATTCAGGGAATGTGCTCTCTAGCATCAGTTTCTGAGACATTGAAACAAGTAATACGTTTTATGTACCACCACACAATAAACAAAAACGAACTAGTGACACAACATAAGAATGAGTTAAAGAACAAATTCTGCACTTATAATGAAAAATTCCTTATACATGCATTGTTTATAAAAATAACATATATGTCATACTGTGTATACATGTTTATTATTCATTTAAAAATTAGACACTGTTAACTTAAAATAACGAAACAACTTTTAGCCGGAGTTATTTGCTAATCAGTTATGAAGGGTGTGATGACGAGCGGAATGAAAAGAACAATAAGAGGTTAGAAATACATTTATTTAGATGTAGAGCATATTTACAATACGAACAATACATAACAACTTAACTTCAGAAATGCAACGGCAAGTGATCATTTCAGAAATGTTCGAAATTGAGGTACACAGGTTATAGCACATACGACACCAACAGACGAATGCTTTTCGGACGTCTTCAAACAAATCCGGTGTGCTGGCGATGTCAGCTGAAGCGACGACGATTCGTGCAGTAAGAACTTGCACTACAGCTCCGGACGTATCATACACAAACAATTTCAAGTGGAACTAGAAGAAGACATGCAAGAGATTGGAATCCAAGGAGTATGCAGGCAAAACAACAGATCCACCTCTTGGGATATGTAATACGGAGGTGATTACGCAGATGATTACGTAGGTAATTACCAGAATCGGAAAATGTTCTAGTGCAGCATCGTGCTTCAATCGCACTTTCTGGTACACTGGAACCGTTTCTACCTTTAGAAATTTTGGAAGGATTTGCATGCGTGTAGGTTTCTTCAACCCTACCATGGTGCTCCAAATTGCCTCATTATTTTGTCCACCTCCTCTCGTCTGGCCCATTGCCCTCCTGGCGGCTACTGTTATAGAGGTTTTCACGGATTGAATCTAATTTGTGACCCCATGCTCTATGGGGATTTGTCGTCCCTCCATACTGTCTATTATCATCCCTCTGAAATTGCCGATCGAATTCAGAAACACCATGTGCAATTTATGTTACATAATTTAAGTGAGAATTTTATTTTAAAAAATATAATAAGTTCTCATTGCCATGGATACTGTTATAATATTAGGCAACAATAAGTGAGTGAGAGCTATTTTAACGTTGCACTATAAAGCAATTACCCCAGAGTTTCTCAAAATGTGGGGGCACCCTTTGAGGGACGTGATAACCTTACAAGAGGGGCATGCGCATATCAAAAAAATAAAAGATTTGAAAAATTGCATATTTACTGAAAGGAATCAAAACAAAATACATTCTGACATAATCAAAAAGTAAAATACACATTTACATTGATATAATATACTTCTAAATGCATCTGCACTGCATAATGTATATTTGATAATTAATTTATCAATACTAAGTTAAGGATTAGTGACTCCCATGGGCTTGTCATATCTAAAATTATACACAAAATTTAATACTTATCTTAATAATTTGTACGGTTTATAATTAAAGTAATGTTATCGCTTCAGCATGTAGCTTTTAGTGCGTTATTTTTGAAATCATTACATTGTTATTTTATGGAGGGAGGCCCAATGAAAATTTTGATTAAAAAATTGGTTCGCAAGTATTGAAAGTTTGAGAAGCACTGAATTAATCCGCTATTGAAGACGAACCTCATAATTTTGAACCATAACCAAGTGACAAGTATTCCACCTTAGCTGGTAGCTCCTCTCTAGACTTTCACAGAACGCCAATTGGAGGAACTGTGTCCTTGACAAATTTAATTTGCATCAGCTCCTCTACTTTACGGGTCTACTGTTACACCGGACTAGAACTTATGAAAAGCTGGCCAGAAGTCAATAACCATGATCCTTAAGCTACTGCAGCTGCATGGACAAATAAAAAAAGACGTTATCAGTTTGGTTAATCATCGAATATAATAAAAATTATCCCAAAATTAGAATTAAGTTTAAAAAGTACAGTATTTCTTAAAAAGTTAATCCTAACAAAAATGATAAATTTATTTGTAAATAATTTACATTCTGAATTACAAAAAATATAACTACAATCGTTTCTCATGATTCTATTTTATTAAATAAAAACCTATCATATAATAACATTAAGTAATGGGAAAGGTAAGCAATAAGTTATACATAGTAACGAACACTTTTTATATACACAAACAATATTTTTGTTTTCTTTTCCCTTTTTTAGCATGCTACTGCAATTTGTCATCATTATTAACAAATAAAACAACTACATTTATAAAGCTAAGAATACAAACCATACAAAGCTTAAAATATTTATTCGTGTTAGCAAAGGAATGGTGTGGAAATGTCTCATTTTTCATCTGAATTTGAGTTACAGTTCTCCTTTCATACACGCAAATAGTGTGGTTACGTGCAGATTTAAATTAAAGATTCGTAGAGCTGCAAACCTAGTTGATCTTATAAAAATAACCTGTATAGATTCCGATTTAAACTTGGTTTTAATGTGATAAAAGGCTCAATAGAAATAAGGGATAATTTAATTTTTACGAAAAGGTTCAATGCAACTTTTTTGAGTTATCAAACTTTCACTTCTAACATAAATATATATATATATATATATATATATATATATATATATAAATGTTCTAACTTTGTGATTTCAAATCTAGTCGTTTTTCTTTTTTTAAAAAAATTACTCATACAATAGGAAGAAGGTAAATATTGAAAACATGTCTTTAAAAAATAAAGTTTGAAAAGTTCCAGATTCGTAAACTTTTGTTTCCCCCTTTCATATAACACGAGAATTGACAAAGTTTTGAAATGCATAATTATTTCAAAATATTTTTTTGTTTTGTTTCGTTTTTATTCCAAAACAAGTAAAAATAGTTTCTCGATTGCATCATTATTTTCTTTTTCAAACATCAAGAATACATTAACTAAACATTTACTGCCTTTTGGTAGTTTTTTCTTTGTGTGTGTTTCATGCTATTATGTAAAACATACTTTGTGAAGGATATTTGAAGTAAAAATAAGTTGAAACATATATTCTTTTAAAATAAATACTTTACCGACTGTTACATACACATAATTATTAAGCAACATAAATTATTAAAAATAATTAGAAAAGAAACATTACTAGTAAATCGTTTCATTAAATATTTTTAAAAAAATGGAAATTTATTTAATTTATTTTCTAAATGCAAATACTTTATTAATTGAATACTGTAAGCAAATACAAATGTGTAATAAAATAACATTTTTAAATGACAACCGAAGAGCTTAATTATTTTAAAAAAAATTTGGTTGTATATCAGCATGTATTATTGTATATTAATATGTATTATTGTATATTAACATGTGTTATTGTATATTATATGTATTATTGTGTGTATATCAATTGTATTTGCATGCAAATCTTTTTTGTATTGTTTACAGTGCCTTTTGTATATGTATTTATATTTCCTTAGTAGAAAATATTCTTCTTACAAACTTAAACTAAAATATAATCAAATACTCTATCTATCAATGTGTGATGAAATATTATAGACATAAAATTACATTAAAGGATATAAACAGAAAACGAAAACTAGTAACATATTTTTATGCTATGTGACAAATACGTGTAGTTCTTAAAAAGACATGCAAAATAATTCCTAACAACTGAAAAGCGCATATGTAAATAACATTTGTTATATGTAAATAAAGAATACGGAAAAAAAGAAATAAATATTTAACATTCAAAACATACATGATATTTATTTAGATGTAAATAAATATCAGCAACATAAAATAAGAATGCATGAGATATGTTCACTTTTCCATCTGAGTTCTTATTGCCAGGAGGATTTAAATACTGAATTCGAAATAAAATAAGAAGACTTCCATTTTACTTTAAAATATTGAGAAGTAACATTTCTCGATAATAAAATGCAACGTTTTATTGTACATATTTCAGATATACTAGTACATCAATAGTGCATTTTATGTTACTATCAATAATCTCAATTGTACGAGATTGATTTGTGCGATTTATTTTTCGAATATAGAGCTATTTTCTATAAAATGCATTCTACATATAATGGATCCAAAATTCATATGTACATTCTACGTATAAGCTACTATTAATAATTTGTCATTTTTTCGAAGTTTTATCGGGTGATTTCTTTAGTTTTAAATATTAATGTTTATTTTGATTACAAAAATATTTTTATGTTTTCTTTCAATATGTTTCAAAAGTTCACTTTCTTTTTCTAAAAAAGCATTTACATGATTATTCCGAGTTAAATCGATGTTCGAAAATAATTATCAAAAATACAACGTGATTCATGAATCATAGGCATTGAATCATGAATCATAGACATAATTTGTTTGTTTTTTTCTGTTTGGTTCGAATAAACTCAAAATAATGTATAGTGACTGTACTGGTGTGTGTGAATCCATGATGTTTCGTTACGAGAGATCTTGAATTCCATGCTACATCTTTTCTAATCACTGGCCAGTCTATTTTCTATCTGCCAATGTAACTATTCTTATTTATCTAGCTTGTTAGGTTATTGAATATAAACCTGGTTTGGAAATTCAAGTTGGTAAATTCTTTGTTTCAGGAATTTTTTAATTTTTTTGTTTATTTATCATAGTCAATACCATTTTTAATTGGAATCTACTTTTGAAAGTTTCTCATATTGTACTGCTTTTCACTCACTCATTTCATATTATATCTCTCTATGCCGAAAAATGACCAGTTTAGGATTAATAAAATTCAAAATTATTTTTAAATTATTTTTTTGTTCATTTTTAACAAAACCACATACATTAATTGACTGGGAATGATATTTAACTTTTTTTTAATTCATTAATGCAATATAAACAAAAACGAAAATTGAATAAAAATATTTATATTTTATTTTATGTATTTTTATATTATTGAAAATACATACAGCGAGAGGGAGAGAAGAAAAGGATAATCTTAGCACGTGAAATGAAAAATAAAGGTTTAGTTAAATAGTTGAAAACGGAGCAATTTAAATTTCATGAAGATATATGAATTTTTACTAAATAAATTGTTCGATAAAATACTTGTAACGCTTTCTTAAAAGTATTTCGTTTACTTATAAGATTAAAAAATATATAGATAAATATTTATTTTTTAATCTTTTTATTGGGGGGGATGTCCTTTTGTAAGAAACATTGGGTGAACGGACTCCCCTTCATGTTAAAATAGGCATTATCTTAAATTTTACAATAAAAATAAATTTTTAAAAGGGTTTTATTACGGGATATGTTATTACTCTATTTTACACATGATATCTTATGATAATACTATATTTGAAGGATTTTGAAATTAATAGTTGAAAAATTTATTTCTTAATACTTTTCATTTTTGCAGAATATTTATAAATGAAATAGACATAAGCTTGTCAATACATTCTACAAAAGACAGCTTAAAAAAAATACGGATTATTAATAATATTTTGCAAGATAAATAATTAAAAATCACTCTCCGTATATAGAGACCACAAATAACAATGATTTATAATTGACATTCAAGTTATGAATACCCTGACAAAAATATCTGTATATTTCACAGACGATGTAAATATTTGAGTGGACTAGAATTATTTCATTTTCCTTCCTTCCTCAATGGCAATACATCTCAGGCTGGGCCTTGGCCTTCTAAAGGAGCCTTTTCCATGCCAGTGTTCTCCAATTCCTAGTTCTCAAAACTAGGAGATATTTTTTAGGCCATCAATCCATCTGAGATTTGGCCTGCTCTTTCTTCATGTGCCGATTGGTTGAACATTGAAGACTTTTTTAGTGGTGCATTCTTCGTTCATTCTGATATAATTCGCTGTATTTTGATGAAGTTGGCAATGTCAGATTCCTTATATGATCGATAGAGCTCTAAATTTGATCTTCTTCGCCATGTTCCGTTTTCCTGAATTCCTTCAAAAATGGATCTTAAAATATTCCTTTCATAGATAATTTTCATATTCTCATCTGTTTGAGACATGGACCAAGTTTATCATGCATAAGTTTTAATACTGATCTTAAAAAACTTTTATACATTAGAACCTTTGCTTTTCTTTTGATTAGATTTGACTTCATATATTTTCAAATTTCATTAAAACATCTATTAGCCATTGTAATTCTATTTTGGATTTCAGCAGTACAATCGTTTCTATTGTTAATTTCTGAACCTAAATAAATGAAGCTGTCAACAACTTCAAAACTATACTCTTCAATTTTAAAATGGGGAATTGTTAAAACATGATTTAATGCAAGGCATGTACTAGGTCTTATTATCATTTATTTTCAGTCCCATCCCAAAGGCTACTTTCTCTAAAGATAAGAAGGCCTGTCTTAATCGGGTGGGTGTTAGAGTGATGATATCAATGTCATCACAGAAAAAGCCAACAACTGTACCGATTTATTAACAATATTTCATCTGGTATTGATATCGGAATCTCTTACCTCTTGTTCTAATGCTACATTAAATAGAAGACACGACAGTGCTATTATTTCATTTTACCAAAATAAATTTGTGCGTAAGGGAAAAAAGTGAGGAGAGGCATAATTAAAATCATATTTTCCATGTGTTTCTACGAAATTTCCAGGATTTATCTCAATCAAAAGGGCTAATGGATATAAAATTCTTCTTTCAAGGGCAATAAAGAAACTAAAAGAAAAAACTACTAAAATGTTATTTATCTTCACCTAAAAATGTGTTTAAACAGGTTTGATATTATCATTTATTAATATACAATAAAAAGTTTATTTTATTTGCATGCTTCTTAATTTATATGTATATATTTGTGTTATTTCCTCCATAAAATATACGCATACAGTTGTACCCACATGCATTTTCCAAGCAGGGCGGGGGAAATAAGGTTAACAAACCCCCCTTGTATTATAATCTAATATGCCGCAAAATATATTGTTTGAATTTTGTTGATTTTCAGGACAAAAACAGTAAAAAATGAATTATTGAATAATTAATTAGTATTAATTAGTAAATCAAGTTATAATTAACCAATGTTACATTTGTATTGTAAATCTACTTTTCTTCTTTCTCCATTACTTAATATCGCATATATTTCAGGGAAAGTAATTTTTTCTAACAGCAACGTTTGAGATTTGTTTTAAGAACTAAAATTATGGCAAAGTATTCTTTTTTTTTGAATAATCAAAGTTTCCATTTTTTATTTTAAAAGCAATTAAATGACTGCTGGGAAATTGACATAAATTATAAGAATTTCAATTACTTCATTGAAATACTTATAATTTTTGGAAGTATTCATTCATTCATACCATTAGTATTATGTGGTCTTTAGTCACGGAGCAGATACAAAGAATTACGGTAACAGCTAAATAATTTTTCAATTTAAAAATTATTCAAAAAAAAATTTATGCTTGAATTTATTATTTTGAAAATATATTTGTTAATTTTTTTGTCAAAATAAATTTTATTTTACTATAAGAAACCAAAGAAAACATGCACATTATTGATTCCATTTCTGTTTGATGTTTATTAGAAAACCATTATTATTGAAAATGAATGGTTTCTAAATGGTATTGATAATTATTTTTGTTTACATTTTGAACTAAAAGGAATTTAATATTTCTTACTAATAATATATTTTACTCTTTTTCTATCAAGTTTTTCTTAGATATAAACGCCAATCCATTTTAGTATAATTGTATAAATTTAGATTTCTAGTCACGTAGACGTATGAAATTAATTAAACTTAGTTTCTGCAAGGAAGTATTCATTGAATTTACCACTGATTACTGACAGAATTGAATCAAGTTCAGACTGGCAAGAATGATAAATGAATGGAGAGTTAATCCTTCGTCAGATAAGCCCATGACACGCTTTTAAGTAAACCAGTGCCTAGTCAATCAAATGGTATGATGTTTACCCATGTGCATATTTTAAGGTGAATGACTACATATGGAACCGTGATTTTGAAAAAGTGTATAACTGGATATTTTTTTTATATTCAGAATTAGTTTAAATAAAGTATACATTAAATCAACGTTTCTCAAACTGTGGGACGCGCCCCTTAGGGGGTGTAGTAACTTAACAAGGGGGGCGCGAGCAGATTGAAAAGTGGAAAGTAAAATATTATTTCAAAAAATTATTAATTTACTGAATGGAAACAAACAAAATACATTCGGACATCATAAAAAAATAAAATTAACATTCACACTAACATAATACACTTATAAACGATCAGTACTGCACAATGTATTTTATAATTAATTTAACAATCCTATGTAAAAAACAAGTTTGGTAATTACCAGTGACCCTATAGGCTTGTCATATATAAAAGTATATACAAAAATTAACATTTGTCTTTAGAATTTTTGCACGGTTTATAAATAATCTCTTGACTCCCTATTAAAAGTTACGCGATTCACTCCCCAATGCCACCGTTTTCTACCACGTACGTGCGCGTATGTGATCTTTTTTTTTGAAGGGAGGGGGGAAGAAAAGAAATAAATAAGGAATATAAGTAATTAAATCCTTTGGAAACAATGAAAGGGTCCTTTTATTGCATTCCAAATCCTTCGGAAAAATTTTATGGATAGCAGTGCAATTAAAAATCGAACTTTAAAAAGACGTATATATACGTCCAAGCATTTAAAGCTCCAGTTGAGTGAAACGTATATATGCGCCAGCGGCACTTAAGAGGTTAAATTCGTATTGTCGCTTTAGGTCAAAGTATAGTATTATTGAATTCAATGCATTGCTCTTTGTATGGAGGGGGGGGGGCGATAAAAATTATGTTTTTAATATTGGGTCGCAAATATTGAAAATTTGAGAATCACTGCATTAAATCGTTTTAAGAATATTGCTAGAAAAAAAAATATTTCAATACAAAATAATTGTTCAATCATTTAAAAAATAGCATGTGCTTTCAAAACATTCTTCTTTCATAAAAAATGGCTCTCTATTAGAATATTTAAATTATATATAGATTCACGATTTCTATACAAACTTAAACTAAGATTTCTGAAATATGTAGTTAACAAGTTGATTTATGTATATTTTAATAAATTAATGAAGATTAAATTTAACTAAAATCGCTCGTTCTAATTTCAATCAATGGTAATTTGGAAAATAATTTTTCAAAGATAAGTCTTAGATAAGTCCAGTAGATAAGTCTTAGATAAATAGACAAAATATTAATTTAGAAACAGGTTTCACATATATAAGGAAGATGTTTTAAAAATACGTCATTCTTCATTTTTTGCCAAAATTTTCAATGACATGATTTTTTTTTCTTTTAATATTGTTAAAACTATTGTATGTGTATATTCCAATGCAATTGACAATAAGTATGTATAAGAAAATAATTTTTGTGATTTTTCAAATCTACGGATTTAAGAGCAGTCAGTCACTTTAATAATGATAGAAGTAGTTCAGTTTTGAAACAATATATTTTTTAATATATATTACATTTAATAGTCTAAGAAAGTATTAAATATTAAGACTATTTTTATCTTGATATAAATTTAAATGTTTAGTTATGTATCTGATAATTGTAAATAAAGAAGAAAATTTAACTACAAATGTTGTTAATAAGGCTTTAGAAATTATATATTTTTAAATAATAACATTATTTTTTATTTGAATTAAATTAATTAAATACTTCAAAAACAACCCACAAAAATGTATACTCTTTTTCGGTAAATGCACATTTACAGAATTTTGCTCTAAAACTGGATTGTTCCAAGAAAATGACAAACCTTAAGCGCCATGCCTTTAAGCGCTTGTGAAGGAGAAAAAAACGAAATTTGACTTTATAATTTGTATCTTCACACCCTTGTAAAATGGGAGAAGTTTCACATACTGGTTCTTTGAGAAATCAGAAATGGATTAGCATGACGCTAGCTTCAAGAAAACCTAAAGTAAAAGCTTCTAAAAGTGGAAGTTATTAAGACGTCGAAGGAAACGGGAGACTTTTTTTCCTTTCTTTTCCTAGAGGAAGCATTAAAAATATTCAAAGAATGAATAAACTAGCTAAAAAAAAGAACGTAAGGATCTAATTTCCTGGGAAATAAAAGTAATCTGATTTTCTGCTGTTTTTTCCTATCTATCTACAAAGGTTTTTCAAATGACCATTTGAAATAGCAATTAAAAAATCATTATAAAATCATTGCAAGAAGGGAAAAGTATTTACACGATCGAGTTACTTTAATCAAAAAGGAATTCGGATTCTACACCATTTTTAAGCAAATTAAAGTGTAGAAAGAAAAAAAATATCGTCTTAACTAAAAAAAAATATATTTTTGGAATAATTTTGTTAAATTTTTTGTTTTAAAAATTCTTTCACATAAAGAGTGATGTTTTTTATTTCCGATTACTAACTTGTTTTATAATTCACCCTTCAATGAAAATAACAGTAATTCGCTTCAATATTTAAATTAATTTACTTAATGATTGTAAAAATGCATAAGTAAGACTTTCATTAATGATAAAATATTCAGAAAACTGAGCTTAGAAACATTTTGTACGAATATATCTTAAGGGGTGTTGGGAACCTAAAATTTTCTTAATATGAAAATTTTGAGATGTTTGAGATCATAATGGGCATTTCTAGCAGTGTTCATAAACGAAGGCTTCGTTTCAGTACAATAATTATTTACTGTAAACCAGTGCTTCTCAAACTTTCACTACTGGCAACCCAATTTTCAATCATAATTTTTATCGCGCCCCCCTACACAATAATAATGCTCTTTGTCGCTAAAGCTATCATACGATCTTAATTATAAACCGTGCAAATTCAGAAGAAAGTATTAAATTTTGTATTTGATACTTTTAAGTAATACATATTTTAAGCAAATTACTTTTTATAAGTAATATATATTTTAAACAAATTACTTTTAAGTAATACGATAATTATCATGTTAATATTCTTATGTATAATTTTAAAATTGGAACAGATTGCAAAATGATATTTATTTAAAGATTTATTTCTTCCATCATCCATTTCTAAAAGTTTAATTGTCATTAGATAAAAGTCTAGTCTATGTTGCTCTCTTATCATATCCGTCACAATTAGCATTCTCGCGAACGTCTGCGTGAGTCTGGGAAATTTACCCGGGACATCTGCGCAAAACGTGTAATTGCAAATGTTGGTATTTTTTCCCTTTTGCAGATCTAGCTCTTTCCCCAGTAGCTGGTATCATTTTTTAGTGCGGCACCGTATAATATGCGATACCAATTGCCGCGAGTAATTTTGATGCCCAGTTTCCTCCTCAGAGGGAGGTAACTGAGCTCTGACGATGCAAAATTGAACTTAAGAATTTCTTTTAAAAATTTTGGCAGCCAAGCCAAATTTGCACTTCTTGGGATTTTTTACATGCCGAATATTCATACAACATGGCCGTTCATGACCGCTATCGATTTTCTGCATCATGAAAATCCACCGACATGGGCTGGGGTCGAACCCGCAAATTTAGGTGCAGATGGCCACGACAAACCATCTACGCCACCCAGTCGGCACTTGCGGAATTGTAAGGAGAGTAAAACCAAGAGCACGACAATGAATACAAAAATGTAAAACAATTTTTTTAAATGAATACTCATATTATAAATAGATTTAAACGAACTGTGTAATTGTAATCCTTACAAATTAGCATTTATTATTAATGTTAAATAATGAAAAAGATGTAAAAAATTCTGATAAAGAATAATTGTGTTATTTTTAATATTTAAAACGAGAAGACTTCAAAATGCCTTAACCCGGGAGCAGGCACGCATTCGATACTAATGGTAATAGTCGCGCGGGGTGAAGGAGTCACCCCGAAGATTTTTTTTTACAATTATTTTTATTGTACACAATAAAAATCACAATTCCAGGGAATAATTTAACGAAGAGAAAGTATACTTACCTACTTTCTACCTTTCTCCATTGATAATTTGAGAAAAAATTTCCCAAAAGAACCGAATTAAAAGTTTCTGGTACGCGATCTTTAAAAAAGGACACAAATCACAGAAACTTTTCACGAACGCTACAGGAATGATATCTGCAATCAAAACTGTCATATTTTGTTCAAATTTTTGTAGTTTGTACCCCGCACGAACGCTCCCTGGTTAATGTTTAATCAATGTAAAACTATGAATGTTAAGTTCTAAAAATGAATTATATAAAACGTTTTTCATTATGCTTTATATGTTTCGAAATACTCCTAAAAATAAATATTGGCCAAATAATCCTTCAAAGTATTTTCTGTGCTTTTCGAAATGTTATATAACTCTTTCGTATATAGGCTCATTGTTTACAACTTTCCTAAATGAAAAATAAAGACATAAAAAAAAGGAACGAACTAACCATAGCAGTAAGTTCGAAAAGGTCAAACAGATGAATTTTATATCTTCCTAGAATGTTTCTCTGGGTCTGGGTTTTGTCTTTTTTCTGAAATAGTATTTTAGATTTAAAATGAGAGAGAGAAAACTGAGTAAAAAAATCTCTCATCGTGGGATTACTGCAAATCAAACAAAATGGGATGTTTTTTATTTATTTATAGGATCAGATAGCTAATGAATGTATCTAAATGAAAGCTTTTATGTTTGATGAAGTAATACTAATAAATTCTATCAGTGTAAACGTGTATTTTTTATTATGTCAGAAAGTATTTTCTTACTTAATTACAGTAAATTAATTTCTTTTAATCTTTTATTTTCGATATGCTCACACCCCATTTGTAGGGTTATCGCGCCCCCCCCAGGGGGGCGCGCCCCACACTTTGAGAAACACTGCTGTAAACGATTCGTATTCAAAATTGTCTTGAAAGTTAAGAAAATAATAAAATTACTTTAAATTTCGGTAAAAGGGTTACGAAAGATAAAATAATTACATTAAACATACAAAAAACAATTACATTACTAAAAAAAGGGGAAAAAAATGTAGAATTGAAACTTACAACTATATTTGGGTAACAAAATATATTCGAGCTTATTCTCTTTTAAGTCGTCTCATACATATATTAATACATCAAAATTTTAATTTCTTTTTTAACAATTGTTTTAACAAGTCACAACCGCATGTCATTTTCTTTTTGTAAAATTTAAAATCAAAAGTGTTGATAGTGAAGTTTTTAAATTTAGTAAAACAAACAAAATATGTATATATACATTTCTCTATATATACAAGCCGCTACCAGCCTGCTTCGCTGGGTATTTTCTAATGATGTACGAAAACAACTGTTTTTATGTACATAAATTATAGATATATTTCCCAGCATTAAGCGCTCATTTACATTAAAAGCATGCTTATATCTTTTACCTTTTGAATAAATATTTCTGAAATTGAAGTAGACTTATCTTTTATGTACCCTAAACCTCCTCCCCAAAATTAGATTTCCGCAAAACCTATTTTTAGTGGATCTCAACTCAACAATATATATATGATTGCCAAATTTAATTTCTAAATCTAATAGTTCAAAAACGGAATTGTTTTGTCGATAAACCCCTTAGCCCACTTTAACAGTCAATTTCCGAAAGTCCCAGAGATATTGGATTTCAATTTAACTAAAGAAACAGAAATTTTATTAATTAGGTTTGGTGGTTAAAAACGGGAATTTTTTTATCAATCTAGGTACCCCTGTAACTCTCCACTGCCCGCATAGGAGACTATTTTCATAAAATCCATTTTTAGAGGATCTCTATTTAACAAAAGAAACATGCTCAACAAATTTCAAGTATATTGGTCTAACAATTAAAAAAGAAAGATTTTTTTTCTGTAACACCACTTAAGCCCCCGCAACGCTATTTGGAGTTTGATTGTTGCAAAATCCATTCTTAGAACTCTATTTCATGAAAGGAGCATGCTGGACAATTTTTACATCGATTGGTTTAATAGTATGTATTAGGAAATATTTATTAAAAACGCAAATTAAGTCCTCACAACGCTCCTTGGGGGTTGGGGGTTAAATTCCACATAACGCATTTTGCAATGGATCTCTTCTCCATGAAAGAAGCATGCCTACCAAATTTCAAGACAAAACATCAAATAGTTTAAAAACGGAATTTAATATCTTTAACGCCCCGTTTCTCCCTTACAAAGCCCCTTAAATTTCAATTTTCACAAAATCACTTTTGTAGTGGTTTTCTTCTCCGTGCTTACCAATTTTTGAAACCTTTACGTCTCACAGTTGAAAAACGGGAATGTACAATTGTAACTCACCTTAAGGCCCCGCAACACCCCTGGTGAGTCGGTTTTTGTGAAACATTCTTTGTAGGGAATTTTTATACCATAAAAAAAAAATCTTATAAACCCAATTTCAAGTATGTAAGTCTAATACTTCGAAAACGGAAATAATTATATATAACGCTCTTTTCAACCCCGCAACACTCCTTGGGGGTCGAGTGTCGCAAAACCTCTTTGTAGCAAAATGCTAATCCATAAAAGGAGCTTGCTTGCCATATTTCAAGCCTGTAAGTCCAATAGTTTGAAGACGGAAATGATTATATATAACACCCCTTAAACCCCCGGAAAGCTCCTTTAAGGTGGATTTTTCCGAACTCCGTTTTTAATGGATGTCTACTCATGAAAGAAACATGCTTATCAAATTGCATGTATTTATGTTTAATAATTCGAGAGATATCATGATGAGTGAGTGAGTGAATAAGTAAGCCGCTTTTTTCCTTTATATAAGTTTCTCCCTTATATAACTCCTAACTTTATATAGACAAAACGAAAAAAAACACCTATTACAATGTGGCGTAATCCTTTTAATCCTTTTTTTGCCCCTCAAACTGATCGTTACAAGAAAATGACAAACCTTCACTCCATAGCTTTTTCTTGCGAAGAATACAAAAGTATAATTTGACTTTATAATTCGTATCTTCACATCCTTGTAAAATGGAAGAAATTTCACACATGGTTCTTTTGAGAAATCCCGAATGGCTTAGCATGACGTTAGCTTCAAGAAAACCCAAATAAAAAATTTTAAAACTGGGAGTTATTAAGTCTTCGAAAGAAAAGGGGGGTATTTTTTCTACTTCTTTCATAAGGAAGCATTAAAAAAATTTAAAACAAAACAAAAAAAAAAAAAGAACGTAAGGATCTAATTTCCGGGGAAATAAATCTGATTTTGAGATTTGTTTCTACCAAAGTTTTTCAAATGACCATTTGAAGTAGCAAATAAAAATCATTATAAAATAATTGTAAGAAAATGATGTATAACTAATACTTTCATTAAGATAAATATTTATAAAATTAATCATACATAAAATATGTGAATATAAGTTATTTTATCATATTAATATTCCTAACGTTGTTTAATGGTCTATTAATATTTAAACCAAATTCTTTAACCGCAAACTGAATGAGGATTTAAATAATATTAAGAAAACTTTAAAAAATACAACGCATAATAATAACCATCAACGTAGATTTTATAGATAAAAATTTATGAATAATATATTAAAAAAATTATAATGTGTAATTTTAGCAGCATTTATATACGAAAATTTTATTTCAGAATAATAATTTTATGCTTACGACTAGCTCTCAAATTTTTCTTGCGAAACAAATAAAAAAGATAATTTCTTGAAACATGCTTAAAAGGGTTATGCAAGTCAAATAAAGAAGATAATTATATTAAACGTACATAAGTATGTTTTGCTTAACTTGAAGTATTTTCAACGGCAAATAAAAGTTGTAATTTACAAAGCTTACTGCAATATATATTAAATAGATATTATTTTTTAATTTATTGTCATTTAAATAATTTATGTTTCTCTTAAATATATATTAACATATTAAAAATTTATATTTATGATACAATTATTTATTTGACGTCATTGGAATTAATCTTTAAAATTAGCCCTTACAATATTCCATAAAAGTAATGTTTTTTGACTAGCAGAAATTAACATATCGGTATAATAATTTCTTAAATAACATCTTTAACTCGCTCTTATTGAAATAACATGATCAATTCTTAGATCATAGTTCAAATATTATTTTGAAAAATTAATAATAAAAAATCTATTAAAGTATTAAGCCAGAAAAGATTTTGTATTCTTAAGAAAATATCACCATAGTTTTAAATATTGTATTTTCCTTTAACTTATTAAGTAATTAGTAGGATATTTTTTAGCGTCTATATCTTTTAAAGAACTTTGACATAGATTTCATCTGTTTTTTTTTTCTTTTTCTTTTTTTAATTTGTGCATTGATGTTCCTCCATTCTTCTGCGTTTGTCGTAAATTTTTTCTTACATCATGTCTTCTTTAACTTCAAATTCTCACCAAGTATGTTTATTGGACTCATGAAACGTTTATTGGGTAATTCAGGAGATGTTTTCAAAATTTGGGGACATTAAAAGTTTATGTTGAGAGCTGTGCCCTTGAAGTCATTATCATTTTAAAAATGAAATTTCCCGACAACCAAATTCAGGCGAATAATTTTAAATTCTTCTTTAATATATTTAAGGTAAGCGACTACGTTCGGAACCGTGATCTTGCACACAAAAGTCGTATAAATGGATAATATTTATGATATTTAGTATCACTTAGGTTAGAAAACATATATAAAATTATTTTAAGATTATTATTACAATAAAAAAACTATTTAAGTAGAATATTTGACAAAAAATGAACATAGAATGACCCGTTTCAAAACATTCTCCTTTTTATAAAGAATGCTTCTATTATAATATTTTTTTGCCTCTATATAGCTCAGATTTCTGTACAGAGGCTGAACTGGAATTTCTGAAATATACAACTTAGAAGTGGATTTCATCCATATTTTACTACAACACAGGGGAGAAATTTAAAGAAAAAAACGCCTATAATTATTTCAATTGGTAGTAACTCTGAAAATAATGTGAATTGTTCCAAATTCCTAGTTCAGACTTTCTGGAGAAGTCTTTACATTATATAAACGAAATATTATTATTATAGATACATTTTTTATAAAAAGAGAAAGCCTTGAAAAAACATTATTCTAAGTTAATTTTAACCAAAATATTTTTTTTTATCATAATGTTCTTTAAGCCATTTTGTACATGTATTCTAATCTAAGTGACATTAAATATCATGAAAAATATCCATTCATGCAATTTTTTAAAATCACGGTTCCGAAAGTAATCGGATACCTTAAATAAAGCCCATCACTCACACAACCATAAAAAATAATACCCATACTTTTAAACGTGAGCCGTAAACTTCGGATTTGAAATTTAAGAATTGTAGACCAAAATTAATCTAGAAATTTTTTTTTTCTTTGAAAAAAAAACCCCTGCATAATACTTTAAAATGGTGATTATAAAACAGCAAAACTTTTATTTCTATCAGAACCAAATATATTTCTAAATTGAATATAAAAAGAAGATAATTTCATTGAAAGTGGTACACAAAAAATTAAAAAGCAAATAAACCAAATGCAGAAATTATATTAGTTTACTGAATTATTCAGATTGCAATATTAGTGTAACTACATTTGAAAATAATAATCTGGGGTAAAAGAAGTAATTAGAATTAATTTAGATTTATCTTCTTCGCAACAATCATCTAACTCTTTTTTTTTTTAATAAAAAGAAACATGCAAACGATTTTCCTGTTTTATTATTTTTTTTGAAGAACACTAAGCAATTAAATGAATATTCTGTTTTGATTTACTCTTGTATTGTTGAACAACAGAGAGCAGATGTTCTCTGTTAAGCTATTATTTTTATTTAGCTTAAAATGACTTTTTACTCCAATTATTGAGTTGAAGGTTCAGAAGGTAATATTTTTATTACTTTTTTTGTTTAGTCTTCTTTGAAATAAAATTTTATCCTACTTATTTTTTTAGGAATTAGTCTTAGTTGTTGCCTCTTTATTTTAGTTTTGAGAATACTTGGTATTTAAAAATAAATTTTCTTACATAGTTCTGTTGTCGGCTTAAATAAATATGTAACTTTATTAATAAACACTAAAATGAAATGACACAAAATAAAATGCTTTCTTTTACATTTAAGTAAATGTGAGAGCTGTATAATTTCTAACGCATCCAAATTGATGTTTTAATACTGTTTTGTTATTGCGTACTTTTCTCAGTAAACATATTTAGTCGATTAAAAGACTCAACTCTGTATTGAAATATGCAATTGTATCAGACAAAAATTCAATTGAATTCAATACATCTTGATTAAGTAGCCTCATGCTAAAACTGCTGATACAGTTCAACTGCAGTTCCATAAACCATTACCTTTAACGAATGATAATATCCAGATACTTGAAAAATACAACTTTTTATTTAGTATGGTTGCCTTCTACTCCAATAAAAGTGAAGCGGCTGATTTGACTTCTTTCAGACGTTTATTCTTTATGATCGTAAAAAACATACAAACTTATATTAGTGTCCAAAATAAAAGTCACTAACATAAAACTATAATAGCTGAAGAAATATTCGGTTCATGACAAAAGAATTGGGAAACCCAAAGTATCCCACTTCGAATGAAATAGATGGCAAAGGGAAAAATGGATTTGTGTGTGTCTGCAAAACCAAACCAAGGGAAATTCATTTTGGGGAATTTTGGAACAGTATAGCAGGGGAAAAACCCAATTTTCCGCCGAACCAGCAATTTTAAAAACAGTTAAATTTCAACCCCTTTGTTCAAGTTATTTTCCCCCTTTTTTAAACGACGCGGGAGACCAGCACGGAGCGATCCAATGCCTTTGATTCCCGGAGCCCAACCGTTTTTTTTTTCCTTCTTTTATTTTTTTTTTTTTTTCAGAAAAAAAAATTTTATTTTTTAAAAAATGATTCATTGATTTTAAATGATATTCTATAAAATTTAGGGGAACTATTTTATTTTTTTAAAACACGAAACAACTAATAGTCATGATAATAATTTTATAAATAAAAAGTGAAAATATATTAAATTATAAAAAAAAGTTAAATAAACAAAATTTAAAAATGTAAAATAAGTTAAAATTAAAAAAAAGTTAAATATATATAAATATAAGAAAAAGTTAACACAAATTCCTTTAATAATTTTTTTTATTCATACAAGAACCTGAGTGATAATTTTAAAACCATTCAAAATATTATTATTCTTTCATTTTATTTTATAGGGATCTAGTAAAATAATATCGTTAAAAAAAACTACGAACTCTTTAAAAGATACATAAATAAACTAACAAGGTTATATTCTAAATAAAAATCCGATCCTACTGATTTCTCATTTTATTGCAGATTTGTTTTAAAAGAATTATTTATTCTAAAAAAACACAACACCTCCCTTTTTAAAAAAACAGTGCCTTTTCTTTGAACAAAATCGTTTTTTTAAAAAACGGAAGAAAAATTTTTAGGGCCCAAATTTAGGTATAAGAAATATAATTTTAAAAAATACAATTAATTAGATTTTAAAGACAGAAATAATTGATTATATATATATTGTTTTTTTTTGTGTTTTAAAAAGTAAAATAGTTACTATAGTTACATAGAATATCACTTAAAAATCAATAAACCTTTTAAAAAAAAATTTATTTTTTTTGAAAATAAATAATAAAATAAATTGGTGAGAAAAAAAAAAAACAAAATTGGCACTCAGGGGAATCTAACCCCGGTTCATTGGATAGGGGTATCCATAGCTGGCGATCATCCCAGGGGAAGCTGTATCAGGGAGAAAAAAAATTTGTAAAAAGGTTATAGTATGAATTTCGAACACTATTTTCTGGAATTGATCCATTGGGCTGAATTACTTTGGGGGTTTGAATACCCCATAGCATTGTTCACAAAAATCTCGTCCACAAAAATTTCCCCCAGTCGGGCCCCCTTTGAAATGAATAAAGCCCGGGGAAAAAACATGATTCTTTTTTTCTACTATAAAGTTTAACCACATGAACTGCTCTATATAGCCCCATACTGAGTCTCATCATACCTATAATGCTGTATTAGAAATATTACTATTTTTACATTCTTCCAAAAGCGCTGATTTTAGTACCTACAGGGTTAAAAAATAGTTTTATTAACTTCACCTTTCAAAACAACAAAAGGTTAGACGATGGACTACTTAACTAAACCATGGACAAACCCGGAAAAAAAATCTCAGTAAATACCCCGTCCGAACTTCAACCCTGCCCGGGAGAAATTTGAGCTTTTACATTCCGAGGTTCATCATACTATGCTCGAACATGTAGCATGCCGGCAATTTGACTATAACCACAGTTGCGGCGGCAAAGAACGATTTGAAGAAAGTTTACAGAAAAGAAAGTATATGGATAGCATATTTTAGTGCTTTTTTAAAACCAAAATTGATGATATGGTCTTGTGCTAAAAAAAAATTAGTTTATAAGAAAAGCTTAATAATTATACCTAAACTTTTTGCCAAACAAGATATCCAAACTTCTTGAGGGACTGCTTATTTCTATTGAAACTGTAAATATCTACAAAAACAAGAACGTTAAAGAGTCATCAAGGGACTTATCCTGGTCATTGAAGAACAAATAACTTAGATTTATTTTTAAAAATAAAGCTAAATGGCTTTATGGTATTTTTGTCGCAGTTGATGAATGTTTTACAGTCTATTGTTCTTTTTTTCAGTTTGATGTGAAAAACAAAATTTTAGAAATTTCAATTAGATAAACGGAAGAGACTGCGATCTTAATGTTATTGTTTTTCTTTTATCAATCATATTTAGAGATATTAACTCAAAATGCATAATGAACATAAAAATTTGTGCTAGTATATCTGAAGAAAACTAAACGTTATATGAAGAAAAGTTCTATAATTTCTGTTAAATTCAAACTATAAGTATAATATAAGCTACATAGTTTTATTACTCTCTGTTTCTTAAAGTACACAATTCTGCTTTTTGTTGAAAGATTTTTTTTTTAACTTTTACAAATGTAAATTGTACGCGAATATTCGAAATGAATTTCTCGCGAAAACAGGAGAAACACAACAAACGTAGCAATCAACATGTTATTTATTTTTTCTTCCCGTAGAAAAAAAGTTGTTCTCTTTTGTTGAAAATCTGCGAAAAATGAATTTTAAATTGGATTTTTTAATAAAAATGTTCTTAAGTAAAGTTCGTAAAATATCCTAGTTTTCAGATTCCTTTTCGAGTCTTGAAAGAGTTTCTGGAGGAGGTATTGTAGAAATCCTTTTTAAGTTCAACATCATAATGATACTTAAAAAACTCTATATCTTCATTCAATATCATTTTGAATTGTGAACGAATTTAAATAGTATAGATTTGATGTAAAAATATTTTGAAGAGAACTTTTTATAGAAAATGGTTCGTACCTCTTACTCAACTTGGTGTGCACTTTTTCTAAGTGGTCAATTTTATTATTACTAACATTTGATTTGTTTTCTTTTAATAAAGAACTACTTTTTTTCTGGCATTTTTTAAAGTTCGAAGGAATAAATAAAACAAACAAACACGGCAAATACTTTTTTTATACTCTTTAAGTATACAAAAGTAAATTTAAATATTAATATCTCGCGTTAATAAAGAATCATAAAGAGTAGTGTGATTTATTACGAGAGAGGTAATATACACTGTCGGCCATCAGCATTGCATCACCCGCAAGAAATGATTTGACGAAAGAAAAAATCAAACAAAAAGAAGAAAAGGTTCGGGTATACAATGATTAGTACTTCAGGGCATTTAAACGACGCAGGAGGGAGAATCGACATATGAAGATCTGCAGAAACGAAATTTGTATAATGGATTTCTCATTTGGAAATCGTTTATAAGTTCGAGGTTTGCTCAGAATATGCAATGCCATTATAATAAAAGGAGAAATGCTTACCAGAAATTATGGGCAAGAGGCAGGTGATAGTTACTTATCGAGATTGTGGATTAAGGTTCCGTGATATCTCCCGTCGCACTGATTGAAATCAAACCACTGACATACGAATATGCAAAGCAATGGTTGCTGAAGATCGTACTGAGTGTTTTGTAGGATCTACAATATCTACCATGACAAATGCCAGAAAAAAGGACAGATTGTGAGGCCAGCCCTTCAAATTCACACACTCGCATCTTAGATAATTAATCAGGAAATGGGCGTATTTGCAGTACCCCCATTATCCGCTCGTACGGTGTGACGACGTTTGCAGTAGAGTGGACTATCAACACTGTGACCAATACTTCGGTTTCCCTTGACAATACAGCATAGAGAAAGAAGACGACTCTGATGGGTCGAACGGCAAAGCTGGATACATGAGTTGCACAATGCCGTCTTTTCAGTCGAGTCCTGATTCTGCGTGCAGTATACCTTTAGATTTACGCAAACTTTTCTGGAGGATAAGAGGAGAATTTTCGTCATCTGCTTGCATTTAATATTTTCAAAGGGTCCTTGCACCTAGTGTGATGGTTTTAGCCACTATTGGGTATACCACACGCACTTCTCTAGTTCACATCGTTGGTAATTTTAACATATAGTATATTTATGTTATATTACGTCCGCTGGTTTTGCTCTATTTTCAACCTCAGTGCCGGAGAAGACCCACCGTGTAGAGAAGCGATGCACGTTAAACCTGTTGAGAGCTCAAACATCCTCTCGTTGGTGTGATACAGTAGTTAGAAGAGGTAGTGCTATCTCAGATGCCGTCCTCTTCTCTTGACCATAGTTCAATATTCCGAATTCCGTTTCCAAAAACCTTCGTATTGCTGAACAGTGCAACGTTTCTACTCACTCGCCCTATTTTCTGCTTCCGTCAAACGTCCTCTTCGTATAAGGTAATGCAAGACCACACATTGCACGTATTATTCTTGACTTTCTTCCATTCAAATGTTATCCGATTGTTGACCTGACTTAAACGGTCTTCAGATCTGTCACCCATTTAAAGTTTCTTGGTTTTTTTTTTCTTACATCAAATGATTACTTTAAAATGAATATAGAAGAAATAAAGGAAATATGGATTGAATTATTTTTTATCTCCCGTATATATATATTTACAAACAATATATATATGTATTTGAATATATTGAAAATTATAAGTAAAAATAATGATACCTAGCATGATAACGCTTTCTAGACTTGGACATGCATTTGACACTTTTCCAATGACGATATGTCATATTATAAATAAAAGTCATTCTACAAAAATATGCAGTTTGAATGTATTACTTTTATAATACAGAATATAATTTAAAACACACACACACACACATGAAAAGAATCAAAATCATTGCAAAAGACTGAAATTTTTAAATACATAGCTATATGTGGGATTTACTGCTGGTTATTACTGCTTTATTAAATATGTGCATATGGATTTTGTTTCCAAAGTTGTTAAATGCAATTAAAAAGCTTAAAAAAATACACCATATTATAAGAAATAGTTTTTTCAGAAAATACATAGTGCAATAATATTAATCTTAATAGGTAATCTTTTTTTTTAAAAAAAAAAGATATCGTTTCATATGAGATTCATATGAAACGCCACTGAGAACGCGCTCTGAAAAAGCCATTTTTTGTTAATATTGTCCATGTGTCAAAATTTAATAATTCATAACTTCAAGCAAATGCTACTATAAAAAATCAGCAAATAAATTTAACATTATCTAGTATTGTAAATGATTATATTGGTTCGTGATAAATGCCTGGTTTTGATGCTTGTTTTAGAAATGAATTTTCACTTTGTCACGCATCCTTATATTTTCTAGAGGTATGAGCCACGCTGATGCAATTGTCTTAAATAGCTTCCACCTTTTCTGCGGAAGATTCCAAATGTCAGTTCAGGAGAAAAAAGAAAAATAGATTAAATTAAAGCTGTGATATAATCTCAATGTTTCCTTTTTGACACAATTTTCACCTAATTCTATAGGAGGTGTATATTTGTCCCTATATATAAATACATATTTAACATAAGCTACCTATTGCTACTCTTTTATAATATTACATATAGTGAAGATACAAATAAATTTGTACACCCGCTTAGAATCACGCGATCCCCTCTATAGCAAGCAGAATTGCTACATCACAGCGTAGCAATTCAGTCAATTAAATCTTGAAGAAATGTCCCCATAATAAGAGGTATGGATCTAAGATCCCACAGAACCCTATTGCCTCATATATAAGGGATGTTGACTGCATCAAGTTACGCTGTTTGGTTTTATAAATTCACTGTTTGCAGTTATATGTACATACTGTATATATATGATGAATGTAGTGTACTTTATATATTGTATATTTTAAGCAAAAAGCAAATGTGAAAAGGCATATCAAAAACACACATAAAAAACGAACTGCAGCTGGCTACGTGACGAACGACTCATATGACACCTTGATCTGAACTTGTGATTGCGGAAAGATAGCGTAAGATGATGTTTATATAAGTTTAATTTAAATTCGCTGATATAATTTTTTAAGAGACCCACTACGGCTACAATCTTTTCAGGCGAGTCCCGGAAGATTCAGGACCATTTGAAATTAAAAGTGATTTTAAAATGAAATTAAAAGGAATTATTATACACACACACACACGCAAAACACATGCACACACACTCACTACACACACACACTCACATGTATATATATGTGTAGTTTATATATGTATATACTTATATGTATATATAAGTTTATGTGTGGATGCATGATTACATATTTTCACCACCAGGGAAAGCTGACAGCTGCATACTGTCACTCCAGAGAAAATGGTTAAAACGAATACCGGTTGGCCATTGCCATCAAGGACTTAAGATATGCCTAAGATAGATAGATGGATCACAGGACATTTCATGTATTAGTGCTGGGAGTATAGTAATACATCTTTCAAATAACGGAATTGTTGGATGATTAAATATGTTTTGCTTTTGTATTAAAATTCACAAATCTATTCTCATTAACTAGTTAAATTTATCTATACATGCATATATTTTTTTCAACTGGATAAAATTCAACTTAAGGCAGCGTTTCTAAAACTGTGGGGCTTGCTTCCGTAAGGGTGGTGATATCCCTAGAAGAAGGGCGCGAGCGTATCAAAAAGTCGAAAATAAAAAAGAAATATTTAAAGAATTATTAATTTACTGAAAGATACCAAAAAATAAAATGTATTCATTCTGACCCAATAAAAAATAAATCTAAAAAATGTATCAGTAATGTGAAATATGTTTGAATAAATAAATATATCAAGAACAAGTATAATAATTGTTATTGACTCCAATGGGTATATCCTACAGAGCAAAGATTTTCAAAGGAAGGTTTAATATTAGATATTGACACTCTTTTTTTTCTATATTTAGCTGAGATCTATATTTTGTCTTTAAAGTAGCCACGGTAGAAAATCTGTCTTCACAAAGGTAGAATGGTTGAAACATTGAATTAGACTTTAGAAATGGATAATTGAAGAAATAAATATTTAATTTAATTAAAATATATTTTACAATCAGTTTCCATTTTATAAATTCAGAAAGGAAAAGTAACATAATACTTATCCTATTGCTTAAAATTAATTTACTTAAAATATCTATTACTTAAGCTGACTGCCTACCTGTGGACGTAATTTTTTTATAAGAACAAATTTTTGAAACAAATTGAGTGTTTTTAGGAAGAAAAATAAGAAAAAAAATATGTAAATACATACACATTTTTAAACAAATATTGTACTTTTAGAAAACTTGGTTGTTTTCAAGGAAATTTTACCAATTTTTTACTAAAATGGGTAACACTCTATAAAAATTTCTAATACAATTATCATAATGTTCTTTATACACAACATACATATTATGATGCTATTCAAAATGAACCCCCAAATCAAAGAGAAATATTAAAATACAAAAAAAAAAAAATTACAGACAATTATACGTAGTAATATGAAAAGTTTGATATTTTTAAAGTTTTTTCCTTATGAAAACTACCCTAAATAAAAGAATATTTATCCTACAATAAAACTATTGATCAACTTTAAGAAAAATAGTATAATAAACATTCCACAAATTTCAAGATATCATGTATCTGTAAAGTTGCTTCTTTCGAAAACATAATTTTGATAACATTTCATTAAAAGTTTTATCTTACTGCCCTTTTGCATAGAGTGATGTCTTTTAAAACTCAACTTTATTTCTATTTCACATAAAGGAAAAAACTGATTTGGAAAGAAAAAATGTTCAAACTATAAGATTTTTTTAATAGAAAAAATGCCTTATGTAGACGAAAAAACGACATTTTCAAGATAGGCAGTCACCTTAAAAGCAACAAATGTAAAAATGTTTATGTTCATAATTTGTAGGATTTATAAATAAGCACGTATTGTAATTTTGGCGTCAAAGTCTTTACTGAATTCAGTCACAGCACAAGAAAGCGGCACTATGGAAGCTATGATTGAAAATCTGGATCGCAAATATTTAAAGTTTGAGAAGCACCTCGACTTGAGGAATATTTAGCCTTGTAATATTTTTTTCTTAAATAACACTAAATAAAAATATTTTTGCTCAGTATTACGAGAGTTATGACTTAACATTATTTCGTAGAATAATTTTATTTCAATATGACAAGTAGCTATTCATGAAATATGTTTACGAAAGTTTTGCGTGGGTTTTATTACGTCTAATTTTACATTTTTTAAAATATATCAATAAAACACGTTAAATCATGCCGCAATTATATCTCTTACTAAAAGCCAAATCTTTGAGAACATTTTCTGAAATTTTGTGGAATTTATGTTTGAAATATGTACGTGACAGCAATTTACTTTCAAGTAAAAATAAAAGTCACCAAAGTGTAATTTTAAGGCATATCTTTTAATAATAATGACGTGCCGTTTAGGCTCTTGTCTGGAACGTATTATTACGTCTACGATCATTTTTCTTAAAAATAAATAAATGAAATACGACGAATCATACTACTTTAACTTTGATAGACGGTTACTATTTTGAGAGCATTTTCTGATGTTTTGTGGTGAATTTACACTTTGTAAAATATATTCCATGGCAATTTGTACCAAAGTAAAGAAAAATTGTCACCATAAATTGTAATTTGAAGCACATACTCATCACCTTAAATAAATTTATATTTTCCAGGGTTTATTTGGTATGTTTCCAAGTCGAAAATATGCTTTTCTACTTTTTATACAAATATATATGTAACTTACAGCAAAACCAGAGAAATTTCTTAAAACTTCCCCGTTTTAAAATTGTAATGTTAAATCATAATTCAAATGAAATTTCTGTATCAAGATTTTTCCGCAATGAAATCAATGCTTTTTAAAAAGAAAGCACATGTATTATGAAAATGAAATAACCTATGATCTTAGAGAAATTGCGAAAAAATATTTCAAATTAATGGTACTTCCAAAAATCGCACGATTATGTAATCAATGTTGAAATTAACATGGGAGATGAACCTCTGAGGGTGATTTAAATATATGCAAAAAGTATTTAATGATTAATGTTTAAATCTTAACTTGAAAGTTAAATGCAATTAATAGTTTTATTAATGGATTATGTTTGCAAATTAATCACGTTTAAAGGCATTCTTTTAACAGAAGGTGTAATAAATTATGCAGAATTTTAAAGAACTGCTTAGGAGAGTGAAACTTCCAGTAGATGTTTCCCGAGCATTAACTTAATCCATGGTAAATTTTATTCTAAGTTATTAATAAGTAATACTCCCATTCAAATAGAATAGCATATATCAATTATTTTATTTAAGTTACAGTGGCTCAATAAAACAAAAGATTAATAACTATCAGGTGTATCAAAATAGTTATACATAGAACGTATAGTTTGTGAATTTATCAAATGAATATAATATTTTTAAATATCTTTAAAAATTTTACTCACATGTACCAAAGATAATCAGGGAATAAACGCCAAATATTATAATGATACAGAGTAATATCATAAATACTTATAAGTCTCCCTATATACTTTAATGACAAGAGTTAATCAGTTATTTTTTGTCACTTTTTCTCTACTATTATTTGTTTGATGGCCGTAAAACAAAACAGAATTTACACAAGCGCCGAATTAGAAAATGTTTTGTATTGAATTTCTAATTTATTCTGAAGTTAAAAACATGCCATGCTTTATTAAGTTCTAAGTATATTTTTAAAAATACTTAACAAATTATTTCTGAAAAATTATCATGTAGCCGTGGTACCTTATAAATATGAACATGAGCCGTGGTTGGTGTGTCATGAGTTTGAACCTATAACCGCAAAAGAGGATCCCGTAGAATAGGGTGATGCTCGTTAAATATGCGTTTAGGCTCAATGTCCCTCCCAGCAATGGTGTGGTAGTTAAAAGGGGTGTTCTTCTTCAATTGGACCCGACTCAAAATTTCCGGGTCTGTTGCCAATAACTCGAGTTGTTTTATAGTGCGACGTTTTTAATATCACCTATTAGCCACCTAAAATTATCACTTAAAAGGTAATAGTTTGATATATTCGTTTTTAAATTTAGACGTTAATTCACACTCTAACACTTTCCGAAAAATTTAACAAATCAAAATTTTAACTATTTTAAAATCTGGAAATATAGTGTGCAAACAATATTTTCAAGCTTGATTTTTTAAGGTATCCGACTACTAGCGACAACTTTTTTTGAAAATGAAAAATATGAGGATTTTTTTTTTCGTATTTTTAGATTTATTTAGTTATATATATTACAAAAAAAAAATCCTAAAATTGAAAACAGAAAAAAAAATTATTATTATTAAAATCGAAAAAACTGTGAAAATGTACAAAAAAAAAAAAAAATACGTAGACGGGGCCCGCTCTCTACAAATATTTTATAAGCAAATTCTTAATTTTTTCAATTTTGATGTGTTATTTTGTTATTCATGTTTGAAATGACTTCAGGATTTTATGTTAGTCATTATAAGGAAATTGCTTAAAAACAGTGATTATATTCACATAAAGGACTGTAAAGTTTGAAATAAAATAGTTATTGATAAATCTGAACGTCAAAAACACTTTTACTGTTATACAGAACATGGCCAATAAAACAATTTCAGCGAATTATTTCAAAACGTTTTGAGCAATCGCTGTCCCGTTAGGAGTTTTCTGAAAACACATTTCGAGCAAACGTATTTTAATGTTTGACATCTTGTGTAAAGTTATGGCATCTGTTCTACTAAAGCACTAATAGTTTTCTTCTATGAAAGGAAAATAAAAAAAACTTTGATATTTTTTATTAAGCTAATAAGTTGGCCTATAAAAGTAAAAATCATAAAAAAAATATTGTCAGTTTTGAAAAATTATGATTTTAGGGTAGTTGGATGCCTTACAATGCCTATTATATCTACCATATAACGTGCACCTGCTTTTTACGAAGAAACCTGAATGTGCATTTACAAACCTCAAAATTTTTAAAGTACTTTTATTCTGGGAACTCTTCAAAAGCTTTAGAAGAAAATAGAACATTTTTTAAAACTACATCCCTTTAAGTTCATAAGGAATTAAATTCTTTTAAATAAACTTTTGTCCTTCTATTAAGTAATAACAGCCCCGGGTGGGCCAAGGTTTTCAAGAATCTTATTCCATTTATCTCCTCTAGCAACAGTTCTAGAATTAATCACTCTTAAAATTTTAAAATCATCCTTCAGAAAAGTAACCCATTTCAATTTGGGCTCAATTCTCAGTTCTAGTTCCAATAGGTTTGTAATTGGAAAATTTGAACGTCAAGGATGAGGTGGGTCTATATCGCAAATGTGGCCTGGAAATCTCAAACGACCAATATTGATGTATTTAATGTATGTTTCTCAACTGTGGGACGCACCCCTGGGGCGGGACAACTCTATAAGGCGCGAGCATATTTAAAAGTCAAAAAACAAAAAGATTATTTTCAAAAATTATTAATTTATGTAAAGCAAACAAACACAAAGTACGTTCTGACATAATAGAGGGACAAAACATTTACACTGATACATTTAAATTTTTAATTGTGTCAGTGCTACACCATGTATTTTATAATTAATTTAACAATACTCAAGTTGAGAACATGATTAATAACCACCAGTGATTCCACGGATTCTCATATATAAAATTATATACAAAAATTATCACTTATCTTGACAATTTGTACGGTTTAGAATTATATTCTGAATTGCCGATTAAAGTTACGTTGATCTTGTTTCCCAATGCCAACTGTCTTCCGCGTAGGCGCGCGTATGTGAAGTATTGGGATGGAGTGAAGGAATAAAATTGAAATAGTGTCTGAAATAAGTAAATCTTTCACAAACATTGTCAAAAGTCCTTTATTGCATTCCAAAGCCTTCACAATATTTTTATGGATATCAGTCCACAGAAAGACCGCACTTCGAAAGACGAATATACACGGGAGGGGAAATTAACGCTTTGGTGAGCGAAACGTTTATATATACGCCGGTAGCACTTAAGAGGTTAAAGTCGTATCGTAGTTTTAGCATCAAAAGTATAGTATTATTGAGCGTCCAATGCATTGTTATTGTATGAGGGGGTGCGGGGAAAATTTGATTGAATATTGGGTCGCGAATATTGAAACTTTGAGAACCATTGATTTAATGACATCTAAGCCTCTTAAACATCCTAAACAATCTCAAAATTAGGTTGTTGGTTCCATAATCCATTCTCATTCACATTACCAAAGATATATTTAAGAACATTTCTCTTAAAGATGGTCAGCCATTCAGTCTGTGATTTATTTAAAAGATCAAGTTTGGATCCATAGTTATGTTCTTTGGCCCGATGACTGCTTTATATAGCGTAATTCTTAGTATGTCTTCTAATTAATTTGATTTTAAGAAAGTTATTGTTTTAACTAGGCAGTACTTGATGTATAGGTAAGTCTAATTTTTCTATGCTCATAATTTTTTTTTTTCTTTTAAGCTGTTATTTTTATATCCGGTGTATAAAGTATTATTGTAAATTTTTTGAACTTTTTCCTTTTTTTTTTCTAAAAATATGCGTTATATCCCTTATTTTCAGTTTACCAGTTCAATTTTACTAACCACATATGCGGCAAGATAAAACATTGTGTGGACATTCTGCTATTCTTAACAAAAATTCTATATGTAATTATATTGACCTACTGTACTGTTATTAGAATTAATTGCGACAAGCATTCTTTTTCTTTGTCTGAGTTGTTATGAGATTATCAGTAAAAATATGAACCCACTGGAAATCGGTTATACATGCCTAGAGTGTAATGTGATTGATCGCCCTTGACTAGAACTTACTCGCTCTGATTGCCTTTGTGTATTAATTGCCCAATTGTGATCCTTTCCAGTGTAGTAGCTGGTGGTTAAGATTTTACGTTTCTTATAACACATATTGCTTTTTACTTTGTTCTTGAAATGGATTTACTCTCTAAAAGAGAAGTACTTAAAAATAATCGGCTTTTAATGAATTCATTTCTATTACTGTGAGATATAGCTATGGTAGTTGGCAATTAGTCAAGTGTTTCAAAACATTTTAAGAGAAATTCAAGATTCAAGAACATTGTCTCCAAAAAGAAAAGGTAAAATGTTGGCTCAAACGTGTGGAAAACTACTTCCAGTATGAATTGCTAAAAATAGCAAAATAAGTCAAAGAAAGATAAGCAACGACCTTGAAGGGTTTAGTATTGATTATGGTGGTGAACGAGTCCCTCAACTATATGGAAAAATGTTCTTGCAAATTAGCCGTGAGGCAACAAGAACTAGAAAAGCAATTTTCAGATCAGAAAAGGTGAAAAACGTTTAGCATGGGCCAAAAATACCGTCCCTAGACTATTAACGACTTGAAGCAGTTGATTTTCAGTGATGAAACACATTTATTTGTACACAGGGAAGCAAATTAGGTGTAGTTACACGAAGTGAAGATGAAACTCTGCAACCAGATCATCCCCTACCAGACCGTAAAACCCCTACTAAACAAATGTTTTGGAGATTTTTCACAAAAAATGCCACTGGAAGCTTATTTACTCTAAAGGCATGATTAATTCTGTCAAACAGATCCAAATATTATGCAGTAGAATTGTTCCATTCACAGAAACATTTTGACGGGACATTTGAACATGACTTGGCTTTTTTTGTCACAATTCGAAATTGGTCCAAACTGACTGGGAAATGAAATAAAAATTGCTTAATTGGCCTGTACCATCAGTCCTAAGTCATATTGATAATTTATGTCATAATTCAATATTCGTTTAGTTAAGAGGAGCTGCACGATAAAAAGAACAAATGATAAAAAACGCTACGCAAGTGTGGTTCCACGATGATGAAATTAAGAACATGTGCGCTGCACCAATGGAGTCAATACCAAGGTATTGAAGAGGTCATTTCTGCTGTAGGAGATCATATTTCGTAATGGTATAGAGGTCTTTCTTGTCTACTTTAGGTATGCAAGAATTAATAGCTAAGGTTTTAGAAAAGTCATTTTCTTACTGTCTGTACCACAATGAATCGGAACACTATAGTTTCAAAAGTGAAAATCAAAGCATGTGCTACTTTGGAATAAAATAAATAATCATGTTTCTTGGTAAACAAAATGTAATATATAACTTCTAAGAAAAGCTCAAAGGAAATGCGTAAACGCAATGGACCTTCATAAGTACTCATTGCGCGTCGTAACACCTTTATGAAATATTTTTAACTAAATAATTAATTATTTCTCATAACTAAAAATGTATCGCAAAGCTCCAAAAACATTTTCATATTTTCTCCGAATTCTAGATTAATTAATCTGAATCCAATAATGATTTTCTAATACCTTAGGTCAAATAAACATTTAAATACTTTATAGTTATGTTTTAATTTTGTTCTTAACGAGCACCATGATTAGAGCTTAATAAATTACTTTAACAATTGCTGACACAGCAATTTATTTTGCAAAGTTCTGAAATGCAAATTATTCTATTTAATGAAGCTGTCTTTCTCAGAGTAAATAATTAATACTGAGGTTTATTATTAAAATATTTATTATAAGTTTAGAAACGATAAATTGGACGAAGAATATCCTATTTAAAAAATATTTAAAATTTGATGGATTGGATATGTTTCTATATTTATACGATAGTTTAGTAATGAGATCGCTAAGAAAAGGTATGGAGCTCTTAGCTATGTCGAGCCTCTAATATCCTGACGTATTATTGCTGACAGTACAGAATTTCTATTGCCCAGTATAAGCTATTAGAATATAAGATGTGAAAAAATTTTCCATGATATTTTATTAGCACACTGTCAATGGAGGACATTCAGCAGATATATATTTACACTATAATTTCTTTTAAGGTATCCAACCACGTTCAGAACCGTGATTTTAAAAGAGTCTATAAATGGATAATTTCATGATATTTAGTGTCACTTAGATTAGAATACATGCATAATTTTTAAAGACATTTGATGAAAAGAATTATTTAAATACACTATTTAGGCCAAAATTATCTTAGAATAGCCCCTTTTCAAATTTTAGATAATGTTTATTATAATAATAGTTTGCCTGTATATAGCTCTGTCCTTTCTGTACAGAGGCTCAACCATGGATTTTGAAAAATTCACATTATTTTCAGAGTTAAGCAACCGATTAAAATAATTATCGATGTTTTTCTTCTTAAAATTTCTCCCCTCTGTTGTCGTAAGATATAGATAAACCTTCTTTCTAAGTTATATATTTTCAAAATTTAGTTGAGCCACAGGCGAAATATTATTATAATAGAAGTATTTTGTACCAAAAAAGGATATTTTTGAAAATGGGTCATTCTATGTTCATTTTTGTCATAATTGTACCAAATACTTTTTTTATTGTAATACTATTCTTAAAACAATTTTATAAACATTTTCTAATCTAAGTGACACTAATATCATAACATATCCATTTATACGCTTTAAAATCATGGTTCCGAACGTAGTCGGATACCTTAACTAATATTAAGTGGCATTTCAGTTAAGTTAAATATTTTGGATTAGTTTATAATTCCAAGCAAACATCCCATTCATGCCAATATTTTGCTGTCTTCTAAAATCAATTGATAAGTTCAGAAGAAAATTATAACTTATTTTTTTTGCATACTATGCTAATTTGATACTGATTTTCAAACGAATTATCAAATCTTATTCTTTCGTTTGAATGGTCAAAGGAAGCGGTCATGAACGGTTAGATCATGGGTCATTGTTGGTCCTGAGGAAAATGTTTGATGATCCGCAGAAAAATTGGAACATTTATATTTTAATGCAGATTTAATTAGGAAAATTACGAATAGCTAAATATATTATTAAATAAAGATTATACTTAAAAAAGATAGCTACCGTTTTCAGAAAAATTTCATCTGAGTTTAGTGACTTATTAGCTACATTTACCAGGTGCATCTAACTACATATGAATGTTAAAATTATCAATCATGGTGAATTGACTGCATAACGTTTTCGTTGTTGATATTGATTTGCATTGCTGGTTTGTTCTTAGTTTTCGTGAAGTTTCTTTTCATTAAAATAGAAATATAAAACAAGTTACAATGTAGTTTGAGTGGTCCACCAAATTTAAAATTCATTATTTAGCGGCATCGAAAATTCTAAATAATGGCGACCACTTGTCCAAGTCATTTTTTCTATTTATTCGCCATTTCGGAACAGGTTTTAATACTTTTTCAATATTTATGTGTCCATAATAAAATGAATCTTTATGTTTGACTCTAAATAATTATAAGTTGTCCATGGTGTTAAATTCGTTTTGTTTTACTACAGGAATAAGCAAACATTAATCTCATTAATCTGTAAAATTATTTAATTACTTTATGTAATTTGTTGCTTCTCTTATCATTCATTAATGCTACAGAAACTGTCATACATACTTTATCATATTTAATGAAGAACAAATTATATATAAAAAGCCAAGTGAAGCATTTTTATTTGGCTTCATTGAAAACCATTTGCCTACTATCATGTTAACTGTAATTTTATCATTCGGAACAATTTAAAAATTGTGTCTCTTCCCTAAATAAACTCTACATTAGAAATGAAGCATTTCTCATTCTACTTTATGCATATATGTATAGGATAATTAGCCGTCCATTCAGTATAGTTGTTAGTAAGGCTGACAACTGTGCCGTAGGGCCTGGATTCCTCGGAATCAGAATTGAAAATATGTTTTCATGAAGAGGTGCCTGGGGCCAGCCGTGGAGGTTATTGGAAAGGGGAAGAGAGGTGGAGGAACTTGACCACCTCCAGGTTGCTCTTCCCCTCAAAATTAAAAGGAAATCGTAATCACTGTCAACAATTCAGTTCGGGCTAACGAAAGGCATCCATCTAGGTCTTTGCAGCGATGGATTTCGTGGGCCTCAATTTTACACCGTCAGACAAGTGGCATTAGCAACAATAACACAACAGGGTAAGACATGAATACAATATTTTTACGTATTTTTATTAAAAAAATATTTTCTAGCTATTCAATTGAATACAAAATCATAATATATGAAAATTTAAATTACAAGTTTCAATCAAATTTTAGTACCAGAGATCCATGTTGTTGAGATTTTAATGTTAACAATAAAAAAATAATTATATATACATAAAAATAATGAGAGATTAATCAAAGTAGCATTCCGTTGAGGAAATCGAACGACCTGAAAAAAGAATATTCTTATCAGACTGAAGGAAAAAAAACAACACCCAAATTAAATAGGATATAAGTAAAAGAATCTGTGATCTGACTTCAAGTTAATAAGCTCTAGCTTTAGCTACTTAGGTACTGCAACAACATCAACAGTAATAGAATAAGCGAGTAAATTGAATTTATATGTGTGTGCTCACTGCTCTTAAAATATTCAAATCTTCTTGTGATTTCCTCCTCTGAACTCTGCAAATGATCTCTTAGTGGAAACACTCTGGCGTGGCTTTGTTTTTCTTATAGCTAAAAATTTACTTTCATTTAATCTTTTATCAATCTTGGGAAAGAAATCTAATTTCAAAGATTTCTGACTGTATTGAGCGTTCGCATGTGGCCAGCTGGCTGCTAGTTGTCCAGCACTGTTTTAAGCACCCTATAGCTGTCACGTTAGAATAGGAGTCATGGTCATGAACTCATGGCTAAATAATCATGGTTTTAAGTTCTGGTGCACTTAAAAAAGCTGTGTGGTATAGCCGGACAAGCTAAACCGCATGGAAACCAACCTCACAATGTGTGAAAAACAGGATAGTCATCCCGTTGTGTTAATATTTTTTTTCCTATTCAGTTTTATAGATTAAGTCAAAAAAATTATCATAAGAAAAATTTCATTAATAAGTTGATTAAAATTACGTTTTCGATATATATATATATTTGTGTAATTGCTTTCAAACAGTAATTATGTGAACTCTCAAACATATTTAATAATGTTTTCCCTAGAGGGTTGCATAATTTTGGTCAATACTGGACATTTTTACAATACCTAACTTGAAGTTCAAAATTTAGGAAAAGGAAAAGACGAAGAACAAAAGTATTTTAGTTCATTTAAAAAACTCTCATTTAAAACGTATCACAGTAGAACGTCCTTTATCTGAATCAATTGGAACCGGACACCATTCGGATAACCGAAACCAGAATGCGAGCCATGCAGTATATGAAACCGGGCACTGTACCAATTTTGAAAATCATCACATGCGGGAAATGTGCTTGATCAAAAAGCAAAATAGGTGCGAACCGTAGCAATTTTACCTTTCTTGTGGAAAATAAACTCTTATTTTTCGCTGTACTATTGTACACTTTCGTGTTATCACTACAAGGTCTCTGATTCTCTTGAGCAGCAATAGTTGATTAGGACAGCACTCTGATTGCTGTTCGTACCACGTCATAGCTGTCTCTAAAGCAGAAAACGCGTCATCATTTGCTACTTCCCTTGTTTTTGTACATTTAAAACACATATCTTGTTCACAACTCAACAAAAGAGCACGTATACACTCCTCATTTGGAAACCAACTGACCTAATATTCCGCACCGATCACACACCAAATCACACAACTGAAATTCCCCAAACATCCCTGATGTTGGGTTTTCCCGTCACTTTTTGCCTCACTCAAAACAACTGTTGAGCATTACACTGTTCAAAAACGTATTCATATGCAGTACATGTAGTTGAAAAAAAAATGGTCTGGGTATTTGACGCTCCGGATAATAAACGTTCAGGTAAACGACATTCTACAGCACCATATTCAAAGGAAGCTCTCTTATGCTCGTTAAATTTTGAAAATAATTATATATATATATATGTTGTATGATAAGCACTTTTCATTAACAGAGAATTAATGTAGCTAAAAACTTGTAGTGTTTTATTCATGTTGATTGTATATCTAAAACATTAAAAAGGGAAAATTATTTATCAACGTAACACGAAAAACGCATTTTAGGTGTATTTCAAACAGTGGAAATTTAAAAATGAATTAATAAAAGCCGATAATTTTTAAGAATTTTTTTCTCCATTTACAGTAGATTAACATTGATCATTCGGATATGAATATTTTAAATCAGTTTAGTTACTTGAATTAATATCTATTTAAATTACCACGTTTCATAAAGCATACTGAATATTCTGTCTTAATTGATTTTGATTCATTTCTAAATTAGAACTAATCAGAAGGTTATCGGTTACGGGAGTTATAAATATTTCACTAGGAGAAAAATGCTGGAAAAATAGCAAACATTGAATAAATATTTCATTTAATATTATATTTAATGGAAATATTTGATATTTTATTCTTTATTGAATTACAAATAAAAGCAAACTTCTTTAAATTACGGAAATGTGAATTTTTATATATATAGTATTAAATTATTTTAAAATATATATGTTTTTAAAATACTTTAGGATTTTCAGTAGAGAGAAAGAATTTTAACGTTGCACTATTCAGCCACTCGAGGACTTTTGGCGACGGACCATGGCCAAATGAAGAAAATGACATCTGATCTGGCACCCCCTCTCCTAACTTCCATACCACACCAATGTTAGGACGCGTAAGATTTATGAACTGATATTTATTTAAGTTATTAAGATTTAATTATTATATTATTAAGATTTATGAAGGACTGAACAAATTTATAACGTCCATTGATCCCGAAACACGGCGGATCTTCAGTGGTTATAAGCTCTAACTCATGACACCCCGGCTACGAGTCTGTTACTTTGACCACTAGGCTACTGCGGCCAATTGGGGCTGCGGTAGTCCAGTGGTCAAGGTTTCGGATCATGACAGGCATGTCACGAGTTCGAGCTCAGTACTACTAAAGACCCACCGTGTAGGGCAGCGATGCAAGTTAAATCTGTCGAGAGCTGAAACGTCCTCCCTTTGTTGTGATGCTGCAGTTAGAAGAGGGGGTTGCCAGCTCAGGTGTCGTCCACGTCACTTGACCATGGTTCAAAATTACGTGGTCCGTCGCCAAAAGCACTCGTGTAGCTGAGCACTGCGACGTTAATATTCACTCACTTTACTGCGGCCACTTAGGCTGTTCAGCGTAAACCTGCATGTAATTTGTCGTTGCTTCTTCAATTATTGGCCATGCAATAAAAAGAAATAGTGTCAAAACCGAAATATTGTCATTAATTAAACACTTGACTTCATTCCTTAACTTTTTATATCAAATGCATATTATTTTACATTGTGTAAATTATTTTAAAAGATTAATGTGTTACTTATGCCACTGAATCCAGATCCACGATATTCATTGTGGTTGAAGGTTAGATTTTTACGCCTGTCGTTATCCTTAAATTTGAGCGCCATTCAAGTGACCGTACGATTTTGCTCTGTTCCACCTCAACTTTGAGGGAGACCACCCTGGAGGCGGTCAGGGGCCTCTTCCACCAACCTCACGAGAGAACTTGCTTCTCGAAAGCTATTAAGAATACCCCCATGCCGAGAAAGCATTATACATTTACAAACATCCATACCTTCTACGGGTTTCAAACCCAGTCCCTACGGTTTCGTATTCAGCGTCGCTAACGACCATTATACCGGATAGGTGGCAAATAATTAATTATGTAGGTAACATATTTTTTTTATGAACACACACACACACACACAACACACACACACATATATATATATATATATATATATATATATATATATATATATATATAATATGTGTGTATATATCATATAGTAATATAAAATAACAGTGAAGAAATACTAGAACCTACAGTGCTAAAGCAGGAAGAAATTTGAGTTCACCAGACACAACAAATGTAGATACAAAAAATTCTTTGGACTAAACTGGAGACCTATTATGATTTCTACCGCTGTCAATATATATATATATATATATATATATATTCCTTATATTAGTCGTTAGTAAGTTATTAGTATTATTAAAATAAAGTCATTTTTATTCAAATATTTCATTTTTTTGGTATTTTTATTTTTTAACAGTTTTATATTTATCAAGAATTTCTTTATTATTTACTCACATATGTTTTATTACATTGCAAAAGGTAATTTTTTGGAGATATGACCTCTTTTTAGTTTTAAGTAAACAAATGGAGTAAGTTTAAGTAAGTTCTAAGTAAGCAATGGAGCTGCCCAAAGTGGACATAAAGTGCCATTTAAATTATTTATTGTAATGGACTGAAAATAAGTTATATTTCTTTTAATATGACCGATAGTTTAAATATGGAAAGGAAAATATTTTTTGGGAGTGGAAAGCGCGCAGATCTAAAGTTATTTTTCAACATCTTTGAATTATTCTTGTTTAAAACAAATGCACACTTTTTTATTATTAATGCATACTAAATAATACCATAAATGTCCTTAAAATAACAAAGCACTTTAGAAACATTTTTTGATAAATGTATACACTCTAATGCATAGTTAGTAAACACATGAGCTTTCATTCAAGTGTTGTCAATTATGACCCAAATGCGAAAGGACTAAGTATTTGCACTTTATTTTTCATTCAATTTAAATTTGTTCTTCATGTTTAATTGGAAACTCCTTTCATAAGTAAAATTTGGAAAAAAAAAATGCACAATACGATTTATAAAATCAAATTCAAAGTGTTTTTTTTAAATTAATTTTAATAATCATTTGCTTGAAGTAAAATTCTAAATCCATTACATCGCATAATAAGCATTCTAGAATGTCTTATGGTTTATTTAAGTTTCCAGTTTTGCAATTTTTGGCACAGCTACATTAAAGTATTCAATAGGGCCATTTGCCTTTTGATCAATGTTAGCAGAATAATGAACTCGTACGTTTTTAATGGAAATATCTGAATGCTCCTTATTTGCGAGCTAAATTGCAGTTAATTATTCTGAATAAGATTTTATTCGAACTTGCTTTCCACATAGTATTTTCTGAATTAATGAAAATATTTCATTCATTAACCTATTCAGTCACATTTTAAAAACCCTTGATTAATCTTAAAAAAGTTTCTTCTGTGCAGTTAAGATACAAGTCAATATTTTGCAACGCTTTGGCTGATTTGATTTATTTTGTATTGCTTCTCAATAATCAAGTATCCCAGAATATTTGTTTTTTAATTGATAACGAAGTCCTATGCACAACGTTAACGTATTATTAAATTAATTGTAGCCTTGTGAAAAAATATCTGTTTAAGCAAAAATATTCGTAATTAGAAAGCTAAAATATATGGGCCGAATTCTTACCTGTTTTTATGTTAAGAAAAATGACATTGACTGCTCTGAAGTCTTTTTAGTGATGCAATTTTTGATTATTTTGAAAAATTCAGAATTCTATAATAAAAAATTAGCATAACAGCTATTTATATTTCTTATTATTCTAAAGTAAACTATAAATGCTTAATAATTAAAATATTTTTTATAAAAAGCCGAAAAATTTAATTTAACTTGTCATTTATTTATTTTAAATTAATCGGAGAAAGAAAATATTTAATGTAGTTTAAGTCATTTAATAAATATGAAAATTATATGCTAAGACAATTTGGCCGTTCGTTGTAAAAGCATGTAACATTGATAAAAGTTTTCCATAAGCACAAATGTATTATCGGAAATTGCTAATTTTTTTATAACCTAAAAATTTCAAGTGAATTACAATGAAAAATTGATTTCTCTACTGCACATTTCAATTAAGCTCATATAAAAATATGTGCAATTGTTCGAATTCAAACTTCTTTATATAGAAGGTGTTTTAACATTTGAGGCATGTTAACCAATCATTAGTAGGTGTAAAGACATTGTAGATGCAGATTGCAGTATTCACTCTGTCTGATGTGCCAAATACATATTGAACCAACTGAATAGATGCCAATTACGTAGTGAATCATGTCAAACTCCAGGGAATGACTCCAACATATTGAATACACCTTTGAGATGATGTAACAAACAAGCCCTTTTTTGTCAAAATTGGTTTCCTATAATTATTAATATGCAAAAATTAATAGCCAACCAAATATGTTTTCGGGACACTTCGGAGAAACATTATAATACCACGGACTATATATAAAAATGTATACATACATTTATATTAGATTTTGGGCTATTGCAAACATTTATTGGATTGAAAATTTAAAACGAAATGAATAATAATTATTATTTTCATAATGTTTTATGTATACAAACATACTTAATTAATGAAAATAATGCAATGATCAAATATGCCTAGATCTTGCAATAAGCAGTACGATAGAGTCACAGGAATCAAGCTTTATGATACGGAAAGTCAAAGCAATGCAATACTTCTGAGTAAGTATAAAAACATAAGCAACTTTATAATGTTGAAACAGTTATGAGATATATTTGTTACAAAACACTACACTAAAAGAAAAATATTGCACAAAGTAATCGTATTTTGTAAAGTTGTAATGAATCTCGCGGGCATTAAAACTATCCAAGGCAAGCCGCGGGTTTGGCTACTCTTGAGCTAGAACTAAGCATTGAATTAAAAAGAAATAAACTATTTTTAAAACTTATGAATTTGTTTCCTTTTAATTCGTTTTCGTAAATTGATCTGCAAAGGGTAGTTTAAAAGCAACTTTTATCTGGTTAGAAAGTGCTTTTGAGAAGATGCAAGAACCGAAATTTGATTAGTTTGTCAACATTTTTTGGATTTTAAACGTTTGGATTCGGCGCTGAGTTCCGAAACAGGGAATAAATCAGAATTATACACATGATTCTTCATTTACTTCAATGTTAAGTGTTCATAATTTTTAGTAACCGAAACGGAATATTCCCCAACTTAGGGATATATTCTTAAGTAGGTTTTACTTGTATCTATTGGGCGTTCCTAAATTTCATTATCAAACATTAAAAAATTTTGAAAGAAACAATCAGATCCTAAAATAATAACATGCTATTTAACACAAAGAAACCCTCATCTAACAGAGGAATTGGTTACATAGTTTCTAAAATCTAAGAAGAGATTTCTGAAATGACTTTATGTAAAAGAAAAATGTCACTCCAATCACTAACTATCTTTGATCTGGTATTCTTTGAATCATGTTTCAATTCCTAGCCACCCTGCGAGGAAATATTTTGTTTGCTTTCTTTTTAAACTCAAAATATTTGCTGCCTTACTCAGAGAAAAAATTCAAAACCAGAATTCAATAACTTAAGGTAGATAAATAACACATTTTTCTGATTAGTACGAAACTTACTTTGCTGAAGGAAGAAAATAAAGATGACTTTTTACTGAAGCACCTAAACAAATGTATTGAACAGGGGTTTGAACCAGGAGCTAATTCAGGTAGTTCCGTTCCTCTTGTTTCATAATTTCATTAACATTCTGTGAAATAGTAATTAATACATTCTCTTTACATTTTTTCAGGAAGAAAAGTGCTTTGATATTTGAAAAATTGCAGAAAACATTTTTAATAGTGGGGCAATATACACACATATATTTGTAACATTCAAAAATAGAAAGCATGATAACAGCAATTTTACAATGTTCCTTTTCTAGCAATGATATTCATATTTTAAAATTTAATACACTTACATGTAGGATGTGTTCCTTTACTTTTTCTACTTTTAGTACTAGTACTAACATAATTATGTTATTCTTTATCGAACTTTTACGTTCTGGTTCATTATTTTTATAAATGCTATGGATTACCTCACACTTATTAATAAATGATTTCATAATAGGATATTTCTCTCTGGAAGATTCAGTAACCCATAAACGTGTACTTTCTGAAGAAAATTAAACTATAACCCTCACTAGCGGCTCACTCACCTAAAATGTTTATACCTGTTGGAAATTATTCCATCGTGTTTAAATAATTATAAATCAATTAAAATCGTTAACTTCTGGAATGAGATTTTGACCCAGAAGCCTTTTAATGAGCGACTGCATGATTTGTGTTTAGTCATTATCCCTCTTCAAAAAATTTTGTCATGCTTCTTCGTACGAATCATTAGATGAAAATTAGCTTGATTAGCTATTGTGTCTCGTTAGAATGAATCATTTTCAAATATTGATTCTTTGCAGTGAGAAAATAGCTGGTTTTCAAAATGAACTCTTTGTTGAAATAGCTGTGTTTGAACAGGTAGCAGGAAAGTATATAACAATGGAAATAACAAACCACCACTTTAGATTAAATTCATTGAGTGTGTTTTAGAACAAAATTTAAGTAAAGATTTCCTTTTACAAAGGGTCCGGTAGCAAGAAGAATTATCCGCCAAGGACAATTCCTATTGGATGAGAAACAATTTTGTGGATTCAATTTTCTGTCAACATTAAAAATCAATGATCAAGAATGACCTTTATATGTGCAAAGATATGCTTACAAAGCTTAACTTGTAGTTAAGTTTCATTTAATCTACAGTTAATTGTGTACGATTAAATGAAATTTTATGGAGGCTTTGCAAGTTCTCAGATTTATAAAAAGTCAATATTTACACTGAATTTTTAAAAATGGGCGTGACCCGTGGCAGCTGATTATTTTTTTAAAATACTTCTAATTCCTATAATGGTTTGTATGTTATATCATTGGAAAGGTAATGATTAGGAGATTTTAGAGATATCAAAAACTCAAAATCGATTTTCTAATAGTTTTACCCTACTGACTGATCTTAAAAAAGCGCATAAATGGATAATGTTCATGACATTTAGTGTCACTTAGATTAGAATACATGTACAAAAGGGTTTAAAGAACATTATGACAAAAAAACTTTTAAATACAATATTTTGGCAAAAGATCAACTTAGAATAATATTTTTCCAAAACGTTCTCTTTTTATAAAAAATGCTTCTATAATAATAACATTTTGTGTGTGCTTATGTAAAGTAAAGACTTCTCCAGAAAGTCTGAACAACGGCTTTTGAAAAACTCACATTATTTTCAGAGTTACCATCAATTGAAGTAATTTTCGGGGGTTTTTTCTTTAAATACCTCCCCTCTGTTGTGTAGTAAAATATGTATAAATCCACTTGTAAGTTGTATAATTCTAAAATTCTAGATCAGCCTCTGTACATAGGTCTGAGCTATACAGAGGTAAAATATTATTATAACGGAGCATTTTTCATAAAAAGAGAATGTCTTAAAAATATAGGTCAATCTGTGTTCATTTTTGTCAATATATTCTACTAAATTGTTTTTTTTTACTGTAATAATATTCTTAAAATAATTTTATATACGTTTTCTAATATAGGTGACACTAAATATTATAAATATTATCCATTTAAACGCTTTTGCAAAATCACGGTTCTGAACGTATTCGGAAACCTGATTTTAAATCCGAGCCAAATGGAACTGTTACCTGTATGGTTCTCAAAGCTACTGTTGACAATAGATGTAAGCTAGCCCCATGCCACAATGAATTTCGTGGGTCTCGATTTGACATGGTCAGCGAAAAAATGTAATCTTACTGTTTTTGTTTCTACCAAATCTGTTTTTTCATCACCAAGGTAAGAAATGACGATTCAATTCCTTCGTGTAAAGAGGCGATTGTTTCTAAAAAAAAAGGCTTTCTGACAATCTAGAAGCAAGATATTTCAATTAAAGAATTTATGTTCTACTACATTAGATGTCTCGCCTTGCATGAAATCAATCCCCATTGTCAATAAAATAGTGTAATTTTCTTTTGAAGAGGGTTTTCTAATAAATCAATACTTTTTAATTGAATAATTTAATACTAAGGTGTTATTCATAATGTGTGAAAAAATTTCTATCATCTAATTTATAACAACATCATTTTTTGGCTAGACATCCTTATTAACTTCCTTGAAAAATTAAAAAAAATATAAGCTAAGAGATAATTATAAAAAGTATATAAATAAAACATAAATGATCATGAGCATTTAAACAAACTATATGAGCTACATTTCAAAAGCATATGGATTATTTCAACAACTAAAGTCTAGATTACATGGAGTAGAAAATTATTTTGCTTATATTTTACATTTACAAAATTACGTTACGACTTAAAAATCTTATTTGTTACAGAATTTTATTTAAAATGTGAATAGTTATTTTCATCTACAGGATTTAATATAATTTTCACTTTTTGAATTAAACAAAATACACACTAGTCCAAGATTACCTTGTAGAAAGATTTTACAAATTACAAAGATGATCTAGAAATGTATTTATAATTATAAAGAATATCTAAAGATATTTCCTTGCAAATAACTTGTGTGTGTGTGTGTGGATTAGGTAATAACACAAATTTAGAAAAATTGTCATTCATGTTTTTATATTCGTGACATAAAACAGCAATATGTTTCCCAGACGATATAAATATATCGGTTAGGAATTGTTTGATATTGGCAAAGTGAATTTGTCTGGAGGAACTAAAAAGTACAAAAAAACGTATGGTGTTATTAAAAGTTTTATTTCTCATGCATTATTTTATTCTTTGGATATTTTCGAAGTATTCTTTAAGAAATGTTCTTGGAATATAAAATTCTATTTTTTAAACAACGCGAGAATAGAGGAAGTTGTATGAATTTGTCAGTTGGAGCTATATATTAAAATAATATTCTTAAATAGTTCTTCATAAAAGATTATAGTCTTGTCAACTTACCTGGTTTTAACTTTACATTGAATAACATTATTTTTCTTGTCATTATTTATTCATAAAATTAAAATAATAAAAAAGGGTATACGAAAGAAAGAGTGGCGAAGTCTTGGAACCAAGAATATCTCATTTCAATTAAAGGGAGCTTAATAAATAAATTTTTCTCAAACATTAATAAGAGACTATCATGCGACTATTTTTATATTAATTACAAAATAGACTAATTTCTTAATGGTCATGGAAACTTTAAAAGCTGTTTAAATAAATTTTATTTATTACCGTCATCTACCTTCGATTGTAATATTAATGACGAGGAAAATGCAGAACATTTTTGAGATTTTTTTTGTGTTCCAAGTTTATCAGAGAAAGAAAAACCTTAATACTGGCTTTCAAGGTCATTATTATAAATTATCTTCCTAATTATCTTCCTAATTTTTGCAAATTTACTTTCACAAGAAGAGCTTTTGAAAAGTTTTGTAATTTTATAGTAAAAATTTGGCCTCCTTCATAAATATAATCTTTTTTTTTCTATACTTTGTGATTTTAGTTTATAATTTCTTCTGTAAGCTCCGTGTGATACTTTGTGGTGCACGGGGAATTGTAAATATTTTCAATAAAAATAATCAAATTCTAATATTTAGCATTTTTATAATATATGAACATAATTACATTTATTTAGTTTGAATAAAGTGATACAAATATGCTTATAAGTAAAATGTGTATACTTCTGAAATACTCTGATCATAAATTAAGTAAATAGCCTACATACTCCAGTGACCGCTATAGCCTGGTTGTTATAGCCCCAAAGTCATGATTAAACTTTCAGTTTAAAGTTATTTGTTTCTAATGGAATTAATTGCAAACCTTAAGTGCCAATTTTCGTTAAAGTCCATAAGAAAAATATCTAAATCCTTTATCTATCTATACATTTTCTTAAAAAATCGATAAATCAAATTATTACATTGGATTTAGAGTAAATATAAGTTGATATTCATTGAATTTATTTCTTAGTTTTAAATATGTTAAGATCCTTATAGTTTTCTGTCTTTATGTTTTATTAATACACATATCTTTGAAAAAGTTCCTAGTTTTAAATATTAATGCCAGATTCTAAGTAAAATAAGTTAATATCTTTATAATTTTTTGTCTTGATGTTTTATCAATACATATCTTTGAAAAAAGTGTTCTTTAATAAAATTTAAAAAAATAATAATGTATCTTGTATCTTGTATTGTAATGTTGTAGTAGTCTTGTCAAGTCAGTCTTGACAGTCTGAATAAAAAACTCTGGGGATCCTACACACGAGAGACAGATTCAAATTCGACCTTATAATAGAAATAGATGCCATGACACAAAAAACTAGTAATAACCACTAACACAAGTTATATTTAGCTAAAATTTTATTTTTCAACGGACTAACTTAAAGGTTATGAGGAGGTTCGAACCTTATTTAAATAATTTAAATTTTACTTATTTGAAAAAAAATGCAAACACTGAGAACATGCTTCCATAAAAAGACAGAAGCTTCTGTGAATGCATTGAAGTTTCATATCCAACGGTTGGTACGATTTATTTTAAGAACATTTCCCTGGCCAAAGTTCCCTATTGTGGAAACCACACCTATCTCATTGTCTTAAATTTTATCTAAATAATCCTACGTGTGAGGCTCAAGCGTATCAAAAACTCGAAAATTAAATAAAATAATTTTAATAAAAATTAATTTTTTTTAAAAATTATGAATTTACTGAAGAGGAAGCAAACCAATATGCATTCAGACATTATAAAAAATAAACACTCATTTATAATATAAGACACTTATAAATGTAGACAGGAAAAGCAACTTAATGCTTAAAGTATATATATATATATAATTTACTTAAAATATCTATTACTTAAAAGAGTAGCATATACATAATTTAATACTTATCTTGATAATTTGTACGTTTTACAATTAAGGTTATATTGTAGTATATCGTCAACTATAATAATTATTGCATTCAATGTATTGTTAATATATGGGGACGAGCGAGGAAAATAGTGATTGAAAATTGGATTGCAAATATTGAAATTCTCTAAGAGTTGCATTGGTCTAAAGTCAACAACCGTTCATGATCATGATCACATATATGTGATCACGCGTTTCTCCCTCCACGACCCACGGTATCATATATGTGATTGAGCTTTCTCTACTTAGGGGTCCATGATCACATCGGTGTGATCAGAGTTCGGAACGTTTTTATATTAATTTTTACAAGCACTAGATGTGTGGCGGTTACAAACCGTTTTTTTTTTCGAATACTGTTGCAGAGAATTTTGAATTTCAATATGTGCTTTCGGCTTCTTGTTTTTAATTTTTTTATTTGTTTATTTATTTATTTTTATTTATTTATTTTATAATTAGATCCGAGGTATTTATGAATATAAACAATTGCACATGTCTAGATTTTTCGAGACAGTCGGACATTTAAAGGTTCGTGATCTATTGCTCTCTGGTCTTCTGCTTATATTTTGAATAAGTTAGTTTAGTTTTCTAATATTTTTTTTTCTGTATTCGTATGCAAATGTATGGGTTTTTTGTAAATGTTTTTGAAGGTGTATGTAATTATTTTTATTAAAATGAAAAAAAAAAAAATCTTTAAAATTCGCAATTGTTTTTTTCTAAATATAGCGAAAATTTTTGTACTCCATGTTCAAATATTATCAGTGATAGTAAATTGTAAGTCTTAGCATATTTGATTGCATTTAAAACTTTATATGAAGTGTTAAAGGAAATTATATATATAGGCTTATCAGGGAAATTCGCCCGGTCATCCTCTCCGAATGTACGGGCCTGGGGAAGCGCTTCTTTCTCCTTCCGCTGGTCCTGAAGGGGTTAAAACACATAATTTGCCAATCACTCCATTCGGTTGAATCATGATGTAAGTAACTTCACTTGGAAAAAGCAACATTGGGAAAAGTTTATGACGAGCATTCACTGGTCACATTCTTTAGAATCTGAAAAATAAATGAGCAACTCCTCGAAAGAAGGTGGATACATAAAGTTTGAAAATCGAACTATGGAAACATTGGTTGAATTAATTGTACTTTTCATGTAAGTCCAATCAGCTCTTTCAATGGAACAGACCAATAAATTTTTATTAATGTGGTAAAAAAAGACGGTACGTTAAAAAATATCAGTCCATGACAATATTGGTTAAAATATCTGTGCCCTGCATCCAGTGAAAATTTTGATTTGAATCTGAACAACAAAATTGTAAGATCATCCTAGAGAAGGCAATACTGAAAAAAATAGAGGCTGGACACTGATTACATTGATTAGGATTATCGAAACTTCCATCCAATCAGCTATTGGTTAAATTAAATGTTGATTTCAGCCAATAGGCTCTGCATTTTTGTGTATAGACAATAAAATAAGTGCTATAAAGAAAGTGGTATTTTAGAAATAAAAGCCGATCTTTGGTGACATTTGTGATTTAATTTCAACTTAAGTGTTTGAAATTTTTACAGTAAAATCACGAAATTATTGAAAGAAAGTGGTACTTTATAAGTAAAGGTCTAACTATGGTTACATTGGGGTTAAGTTTATTGTTACTTATACCCAATTAGCGCTTTCATTAGAATCAGAGCAATACAATTTAAATTAATGTTCTAAAGAAGGAGATACTTTAAAAATATATGGAAATATATATAGGGTTCCATTGGTTTAATTAAATGTGGATTTTATCCCATCAGCATTGTCATTATTATCGCGGCAAAACAAATTATAAAAAAAAAACCTATTGCAAGGAATGTGTTATTTTAAAAGTAAAATCGATATTTGCTTATGTAGGTATATATTGATTCAAATAATTGTGACTTCTATCAATAGATATATTTTGTATAATCTGTTGAAAGCTGAACAAAAATACTACATGTATTTTGGCTATGATGGTTGTTTACGCTGTTAAATGCGTATATTAATTTGCGCACTTTGTGTTGACTACGTGCCTAAACCCGTAAAGATGCCCGTCATGTAATTTTTATCGTGCGCGCGAACACATTTTTATTGAAATCAGGCTTTTGCCCACAATTAATTTCATAGAGCGTTTTACATTAACAATCACAGTTTAGAGAATTTTTACTTAAAATCTTTTTTGAACAGGCATTGAAAACTTCCTTTACTTTTTATATCCTGAGTATAATTTTAGCTTGTTCATATTTTTTTTATCTAAACTTAAATATCCAAAATATTTATTTTTTATTTATTTACTTCTAAAGGAGGTGCAGACAGGTGTTTTAAATTGCCGATCTTGTAATTTTCATGGGAACTGAAGTCCCTTTTTAGAGTGGCACCATATAGGTGGTATAACAAGTGATTTCGACGCCCTGTTTCCTTTGCAGGTTGAGGCACCAGACTTCTGAAGATGCGTAAACGTTCTAGAAATTTAATTTTTCTAAGAGCACTGAAGCCAAAGTGGTACTCAAGTGATATTTAACATACCACATAATCATTCGACATGGGCGCTGTCGATTTTTTGCATCATGGATACACACCGACTCGAGCCGAGGGTGAATTAACAAACTTGGGCATATAAGGCCAGTGCCTAATCAACTACGCCTATCTGCCGGCATATCCAAAATATTATAATTACTATTTAATAGTATATCTACTTGATTGTTGTTACGTACTCATTACGTCATCCGTGGTCACCGCGCCCCTCTGGCAGGGGAGAAATGGAACAATCCCCCTTTCGTGTATTTCTTTTTCTGTGTGTGTTGTTTGTTTTCGTTTTTCGTTCGAATAAAAAGAAGTCGCTTTGTTAAAAATGGCAAATACGTTATTTCGCATTTAAATTTAAGCATAAGAGCTATCGACACTTGAACAAAACATGTACAATTGTTGATGTTATATATGCTAATGCTGATAATATCACTGTTATAATATTAAAAACATCTGGTAACAATAATATTTATTTTATTACAACTAAGGATAACGTTCCATGTCCGCCTCACAGTGTATCAACCCCTATTGTAAAAATTATACGACTGTTCATACTCATTCCTCAATTGCAAAACTGAAATTTACATGTATAATTTATTTGTTCTTTTTTTTCGCAAAATTTGATTTTGGCGAGCTCTAATGTATTATCTCAACCGTATTGGCAACATTATATGAAAGAAAGCAAATGGTTGCCAATTCAGAGCGTTCGACACTTGCAAAATATGGGTAGCCAACTTGGCGAGTTATCTTGAACGTTGACATTGTTGCGATAATATGTAATAAATTTATTAAACTATAACGAATTATATATGTGTGTGTGTAGAGAGAGTTAATAAGGTTGACGACTAATAGCATTTACTTTAGTGATAATTCTTTAGCAAACAATATTTTTAGAAGAGAATGATTACAATGGGTTAAATCAAAGTTTCTCAAACTGTGGAGTGCCAGCCCCCATAGGGAGGCGTCAGTGGCCCCAAGCCGGGTCTTACGAAAGATACATAATTTGCGTCAGTCAGACATTGGGCCTCCTAGATTCCTGTCCCCTTCGTGATGCGGGGGTGCACGTTTTAACACTTCAAGGAAGGGGGGAGCAAGCATAACGAAATATCGAAAATTAAAGATTTTTTAAAAAATTATTTATTTACTGAAAGGTAGCAAAACAAAATACATTATGACAAAATAAATAATAGAATACACTTTTACTCTGATATAATATACTTATAAATGTATCAGTACTGCATATGTATTCAACAATTAATTTGTCAGCACAAAGTTAAGGACAAGTTTTATAATTACTATTGATACTCCCATGAGCTTATCATATAGAAAATTGTATACAAAATACTTATCTTGATAATTTGTACAGTTTATAATTAATATCATATTGTTGCTTTAGTGTCAAAGTACATTATTATTGTATTCATTGCATTGTTATTGCAGGGTGGGGGGCGATGAAAATTTTAATTGAAAATTGGGTCGCAAATATTGAAAGTTCCAGAAGCCGTGTTTTATAGCAATGCAACCGACTGTTTTTCTACTAAGAGATCATTCGCAAAGTTCAGAAGACGAGATTACAAGAAGAATTCTAGATAGGAAGAAAATTTATTTTATATTTATTTTGTTCTGTTATCGCATTGCTGCACATATTGATACATTGACTGAAGAGCTATTGCTTCAACTTGTTGACTTACAATCAGATTACAGTTTCAAGGAAATATTTAATGTTATGACATTGAATTTTACTACGAATCTTTGTGAGTTGAAAAAGTTCCATGTATGAGCAAATTTATTAGGATTGTTCTTTACATTTTTGTCGGCACACATTTGGAAGCAAAAGGTTTCAAGAAGACAAACAAATGGCTTAAATGCTTCGGCTGTTATGATATTTTCATCAAGGAACTTCTCTCGTGATTTTAAAAAAAAATGTAAAAATGCATGATAGAGTGTATTTGTGTCATAATACTTAAAATTAAATGTGCTTGCAGCTATTCATATGTATTTAGCACAGTAAATAAATTGAATAAAATTGCCATTATTATGTTACTTTTATATTTATCAATGTTTATTAGGAATGCAATCTTTTTAAAAATTGTTGGTCCCTCGGTGTCATCTGCTTCTACAAAGTGGCCCGCGTGCCAAAACAATTCGCCCACCCTTGCCTTAAAGTAATTCTCACGAGATAATATTCAACAATCTTATTATTCTTAGTACTATCTGAATATTTTAGAGTTTATATAGAGAGTTTCTTTACTATATTATTACATAATATAAGTTCAACTCATCAAAATTGGTGTCTAATAAAGAATAGTATAAACACACACATTTTTATTTCGTTTTGTCTTTCGGCGTTTTATGTAGCCTTGAAAATGATTAACCGATTTAGGAAATTAATGGAAGAATTTTATTTGATTTCAATTAGGCTAAAAAAATTTAAATTTTGCATTGCTATAACATTTATATATACATAGATAACAATTCTGTTGTATTCATATCATTGTTTAAAATTTAATCTTAATTCGAAAAAAATTAAGTTTTGTTTCATTGAACCTTTAATGTCAGATTAATGAATTAATTCAATTATTAATGTATCATAATAATAATTAATTATAGTATACAATCATTCTTTCCAATAAAGTGTCTTATAAAACCCAATACGGTTTTAATTATTGAATTCCTATTACATGAACATTGTAACATTATTAATTATGGAACTGTGATTGATATAAAAGACTGTACATGCCAGAATATATTACAAAATAATGTTATTATTTGGTGATAAAATGACTATGGTGGTGTTACTGATTCTCGGAACTATACTTAAAGCATTTCCGTAATTCCTAAAACGTTTATTAATAAAGTGGAAACATATATTTGTATGAAAATTTGCACAATTTTTTTTCTGCCTTAAACATTTTTTTTTCTTTAGTTGTCCAATATCTGCATTTTCGTTTTAAACAACCTAATAATTTCACATGCTGATATGTATAATGATAAAAGAATTGACAATACCTCTGCAAGAATCTGTTGCTTAAAAAATGTGTATTTTATATTTAAAAAAAAATAACTGGATTTTTATAACACAACAGAGCTCCATGATTCATGTTCTATTACGAAACAAAATATATTTGATATATAATGTTTACTATAAGATTGTGCAATACAGAAATTTCACGTACGAGGAGTTTCCAAAGTATACTCTGTTAAGTCCTGTTTTGTTTAACCACTACGGTAGTTTTACAGTTCAAGACTTGCGCAAACGTATCATTGGTTTACTGTCAGCTTAAATGACGCTATTATAGTAGGATTGTGTTGTTTTTACATGTGTTATTGAACGTTAAAAATGTTTAAGAAGACTGCCAATCCCGCCAACTGTGAAGTGTGTTCTATATTGTGTTTTTGAACACAAGAATGTTGAGTTAAGGGAAATTCATCATCGACTTGTAGAGACTATTTGTGAAAATGTAATGAGTAAGGGAATTGTGAGAAAGTGGATTTGAGAATTCAATGATCGGTGGACCAATGTTTATGACGAAGCACGGAATAGGTGATTTTCTGTTTGTGATGATGGTTTTGCTGAAAAAGTGAAGGAGAAAATTCGTGAAGACAGACGGTTCACAATAAGATATGTTTTGTAATGAATTTCCGCAAAAATTTCAAAACGATTCGAAACGAAATTTCATTGGTGACATTTTTTAAAGAGGATATAGACACGTTGGTTTCTAGATAGATAAAATGCCTGGAGAAATAGAGGTGAATACGTAGAAATATAGTTTCTAAAAGGGAGGAATAGATTTTGCTTTGAAAAAATATTTTCAAGCGAGTTTTTCCAAAATGATAATGTGGTTCCAAGCATGCTTTGTATTTTTAGCAATCCATTGGAAATTCGATTTATATTAACTCTACCCTAGATTCAAAAACATCATTAAATAGAAGAGTCAATTGTATTAAAGCGAGTTATTAAGCTGCTGAGAGAAAATGAGGTATAATTTATTTCCCCCTTCTCTCTTTTTCTAAGGGGAAGCATTAAAATTATTCAAAGAAAAATCTTGGTTTTATTAGACTAAAAGCTTTTGAAAACTGAAAAAAATGATTTGGGTTTTATTTTCGAAAAAAAAAAAGTAATCGAATTGAGATTTAAAAAAAAAGGGATAAGCAATTGTCTATTTAGAAGAGTTTTTTTTTTTTTTTTCCTAAAAGAAAAAATATTGGAGAAAAACTAACTGAATACATTTCTGTAATTGAAAGTAATCTATCATGCAGAAATTATTTTAGTAATTTGGTATTTTAAAATGACAAAAATAAACTAACTGTAAGTTAATTCCATCAGATTTTTTTAAATGCCATTGCAATTAAATGGTATATTTTAACGAGAATAATTTCCTTTTTTACTGATTTTTGTAATGTGTCGTACAAAAATCATTATTTTACTAAAAAAGTAATGGTTATAGCTTTTAAACTTGTTCAATGGTTGATTTAATGATAAATTGTTAAATATTGAATAAATTGTTATAAATTACAGTTGAACCCCATTTACCAAATCTATCAAACGAAATTCTTTTTGACTCAAAAATTAAAATTCAACCTCTATTTGTGAAAAATAAATCTCGAATGAACGATTTAATTCAAAGGTGTCAGAAATATATTTGTTTAGATTACAAATAATTGGTTCTTTTCAAATAACAGAGCATATCCGGAACGGGAAAATATTTTTCTAAACAACCAAATTTTGACGGGAAAGATGCCACCCATCAGTAGACTTTACATTTCTACATGAGTCATTAATATAACATATCGCTTGAGTTTTGAATGGGTCAGGAAATTCCTTTTTGAAACCTCTATCAAAATTAATACATTTTCTAATGCTTTACACATCTTTTGGAAACTGAAATCGAACCTAATGCACTAGGATGTAAATGACGCAGTATTTACTTCATTACATAACTATGAATATTTTACTGTGCAATTACCTATTATACAATTTCCAAAAGATAAGCTTAAAACATTTGCATTTTTTTTAGCCCCGATATTATGAATAACCCCAAATTAACGAAAACATTGTTCTCTTCTAATGAATTCCTTAAATCGGGATACGATTGTATTGCCATTTTAAGTAAAAAAAGTTATAGGTCAACTTTGTTTTATAATTTTAACTCGAAAAGTTATCGATTTTTAATTCGCAAGTATTTTATTCATCGTGCTTATTTTAGAAAATTCCATGCTAAATGTAATGTTGATCAACTTCATGTATTTTATCTTAATTCTTTCTATGGAAAGTTAAATCTCAAATTTATTTCCGAAAAAATTCTGTGTGTCAATAAGTTACATAAAAATTGACTTTTCATAACTAGTGACACGCATTGCTCAAGAGAAAGGAACATTATCTATGACACAACTGGCATGAAACGAAAAAAGTTCCAATCTGTCCCTTTATCTCACAATAGGTTTTTGATCTATGTCTCTCAAAACACCCATAAAAATAACGGCATTTGAGAGACAACTCTCCAGTATTTTGACTACAAAACGTATAAAATTTTACCTTTCAGCCCTTCCTTCTGAGATATCTATTACTCACAGTCAAACAGGACGTTATCCTGTTGCAATTATCCGAAAATACGTGGGGGTGTCAATCATTAGCAAAAAAATAGGGTGGGCAACATGCCTTAAAGTGTATTTCATTCAGTTCAGGCGTACTTTCAATTAGTGTTTTAATTATTATACAGATGTTAATGTGCACCAAATAGTTACACAATGGTTTTTATTAAAATTTCCTTTCTAAAATTGATAGAAACATCGCAGAAAATCCATGTTGATTATTAAATAATATATATTATAAATATGATTTTCACCAACTATGCTTCTTCCTGTCAGATCTCTGAATTTAGTGCATTTCTATTTTGGTCCCAAATCCCCAATAAAAAGCAAGGTCTGGTCTGGATTCTTAAGTAAATAATGTCCCGTGGAGATCCATCAAGATTAAAAAAAAAAAACGCAAGATTAACCTTGCAGTCAAAAATTTGGTCTGGTGTTAATTGGTTTTGAGGACAATTTCGGTATATGGGGCAAGATCTGGATATATTTACCTTTTAAATAACCCGCATGGAAACTTGCTACTATAGATGCCAAATTTCTAGAGAATGGAGCTGTGGTATAGTTGGTTTTATGAAAACCTGGTTAAAAAAACTTTGTGCTTGATGACCACGTTTACATCCTCCGAGGTGTCAGTAGAAGGCTGATCCAAGGTCCTGAGCCGCCTTACTGAGGACGTCCACACATTCATTACCCCAAATGCCCAAGTGGATAGGAATCCACTGGAATATACTTGATTCATTAATCTGCCTGAGGAAAGTGTTAATGCTTAGTGTCAGATTGGTATCTTCATTGTAAATGACATCGAGAACTGATTTTGAGACTGATTGGCAACTATTGAAAATATATTACAAGATTTAAAATATTAGGTGCTCTGCTACTCTAATTTAATACACTGTTTCAATAATATTCAAATATTCCCGAGTTAATTAGTATCATACTCATCAGATATAACTAACGACAGATTTTGTGGCAATATATGTTTTATTAATTAAACGTAATGTACAAAAAATATTTTAATATAATTAAAATAGTATGTACATCGAATTCTTTATCCCTATTTGTTTAAGTCAGTGTTTCTCAAACATTCAATACTGGCGCCCCTCTTTTCAATCACAATTTTTATCGCGCCCCCCTTATACATTAATAAGTTACTGAATGCAATAATAATGCCCTTCGACGCTAAAGCTATAATACACGATCTTAATTATAAACCGTACAAATTAATAACATAAGTATTAAATTTTGTATATATTACTTTTAAGCAAAAAAATTAAGTAATAGGATGATTATTATGTTATTTTTCTTTCTCTGATTTTTAAATTGGAACATATTGCAAAATGCGGTGGCTGCTTAGAAGACAAAATATAGATATCAGCTAAATATAGAAAAAGAACCCCAGAGGGTCAATTTCTAAAAACTTTGAAAAACTTTTTCTGCAAGACAAACCCATGGAAGTCGCTAATACTTATTAAACTTGTTCTTAATTCAGTATTAATAAGATAAGTATTAAATTTTTATATATGTTACTCTTAAGTAATATATATTTTAAGTAAATACTTTTAAGTAATAGGTTAATTTTTTTTATTTTTCTCTCTCAAATTTTTTTAAATTGAAACAGATTGAAATAATATTTATTTAAAATTTATTTCCTTCAAGATCCATTTCTAAAAGTACAAATGTCATTAAAAAAAAGCCTAATCTATGTTGCTCTTTATCATATGCAGTACATCTGGCATCCTCGCGAACGTACATGTGAGTCTAGGCAACCTAACAGACGTCTGCACAAAACATGTAAAAATGCTGTACTTTGTACAATTCAGTCAGTCTTGGCCGAATCGATTAGCTACCGAATCTCTCTTAAATGTACATTTTTATAATTCACGCGTTAATTATAATTCACGGTATTAAGTATTTACGGCAGTGAATTAAAAAAAAAATCATAGATATATTTTTTAAATCACAGCGATCATTCGACGATAATAAAGCATCAACAAGTTTCACAGACGAGGGCAAATTGATGAAAGTTACGAAGGGGTTAGGGATCCATTTCAAAATACTTCAGAAGGGCTCCCCTCCGAAAAAGAGATCTTCATAGATTTCACACCCAGTGACAAAATTTAAAGGGGAATTTTGTAAAAATCACTCGAATTCGGGATAAGGGGACAAATTTTCTCACTGAAAACAAAAGCATTTCGTATACTATTCCATTTTTAACGCCCTTTGGAATCAGATTTTCTGCGATGGCTACTTTGAAAAAAAAATATAGTTCGGCTAAATAAAAAAAAACTCGGTCAATTTTTTTTTTTCCCTTTTAAAAACACGCTGCAAAAAGCCCATGAAGTCACTAAAAATTTTTAAAACTTGTTCATACTGGCTGAAGTACCCCTTTTAAACCCGATTTTTTAAAAAAATGATAGTATATATTTTTGATATAATAGCTTAATTGTAAGGGGGAAAAAACCAAGTGCATGACAATGCTAAAAAATTTAAAAGTTTACTGAAATGAATCTCTTTATAAACGGTTTTGTAAACTCAAATTTTTTAAGCCTCGCAGAATTAGCATTTAGAATAAATGTTAAGTAAAAAAAAGAATAAAAAATTCTAATGAAAACAATTGTGTTTTTTTTTTAATTTTAAATCGAAAGCCCGGGGTCGGTTGCCTCTACTAACTTAATGGTCCGGGGGAGACCCCAATTTTTTTTTTAAATTATTTTTTAAAATACAAGATAAAAACCAATTTCAGTGAAAAATTTAAATAAAAAAAAATACTTACCTATTTCAAGAATTTTTCTTTTTTTTTTAAAAAATTTTTTAAAAAAACTGAATAAATTTTCCAAATGTGGGGACCTTAATAAGGGGAAAAACAAACACTTTTTTCTAACATTACGGAAAATATTTCAAAAACTGTCACATTTTTTCACTTATTGTAATTTTAATGTCCTTTGTGATGAAAAAATCCTGTTTAACTTTTTTTTGCTTGTGTTTTTTGACAGGGGGAAATGCATTTTGTTGGGTAAAAATGGCTTATATTTTCTTGATAAAGTTCTTAATGTAGCTATCGAAAATTTTCCTTTCGTTTCATGTTTATTGCTTTTCTCAAATTTACTTTCGCAAACATGATTAATATGCATTATTTCAGCAAATGTTTCCCTTGTTTGATCAGCTTCAATTTCCTTTCAGAGAGATCACAGATGCCCAATTCTTTTATTAGATTCTGCTCATTTACATTTATAAACCATAATAAGTCGTACAACATCACAATTAAAACCACTAAGTTATTCATAGGGGAAAATTCAGCATGTTCAAGAAAATATTTTTGAAAAATAGTGGTCGTGCCGGGAACTCGGTCTAAACAAGTACCTTAAGATTCTAAAAAAACTCCACTCCCAAAAAAGAAGATATGTTATCAATTCATTTTAGCTCCCATTAAGACTGTCATATTAGAGGATTCTCTGTCAAGGTCATTGGTAACAAATAAACAGTTTTCCCAGAATTAACGATTTTTGTATTATATGTTTCATTATACTCATAAAAATAAATCTTGGCCAATTAATCCTTCAAAGTGCTCAATATGCTCTTATCCATGTATAAAAAAAATTTTAACATTGTGAAATAAAAGCGCAACAGAATTATATAATTTACAACTTCCCTAAAAGAAAGGGATGCAGGTAACCATACCAGTAAGTTCGAAAGCCAGCAAAAGTAATATTTTAAGTTAAAGAAACGTAATAAAATATCTCTCATCGTAGGATTACAGCAAAGCAAACAAAATATTTTTTATTTAGTTATAGGATCAAAGATAGCTAATGAGCGTTCAAAGTAGAATCTTTTATTTTTGATGACTTTTTTTCACCGGATGATACATATAAATCATATCAATGTAAATCTGTATTTTTTTTATTATATCAGAAAGTATCTTGTTTTTTTTTTCATTCCAGTAGATTAATTTTTTTAACCTTTTATTTTCGATATGCTCGCGCCCCCCTTGAAGGGTTATCGCGCCCCCCCAGGGGCGGTGCCCCACAGTTTGAGAAACACTGGTTTAAGTGGTTTGTCGCACAGTGATTTTATTCATTTGCTTAAATTCTTAATTTAGTATCATTCAATTGTATAAAAGAAAAAAAAAACTTATTTAAAAACAATCGAATTGTTCATAATTTTTGAATTTTGCAATAAAATATCTGAAATTTATAAGCTTCATGCAACTATACTCTGCCAGCAGTTGAAATTTTAATGCATTGATCTTACATAGGAGTATTTGTCTCAATTTTGAATGTCTATAAAATTCTCTTTACTACCCTGGACACTTATTTATAATATTCCCATCTTTCCTATCACTCTCAAACTCTTCACTTATCGTAAAGAGCTCTTAATCTCTTTCCATGTATTTCAATTGCAGAAATTTCTTATTCATTACATACTGAAAACTCTCCTTTTCTGTCCCCTACATTTTCTAGCTATTTTGTAGTTTTGAAACGCTTTGACAGCTTTAGCGCAAGTATCTACCAAAGAAGATTTTACTATTTAACGAATATAACATTTGCTTCCAGAAGTTTTAATATGCATATGTTACATCTTTCAATTAAGTGATCGTAACAGAATTACATACGAAACGCTTTAGAACTGATCTACTTGAAATTGAAATTAGCACTGATGTTATTTTTACTCTTTTCAATTGCAACTGACACTGAGATAAACGTTAATTGATACAGATTATATCAATTTCAAATAGTTCATAAGATATTTTCTCTGCAGGATAAATTGACCAACCGTGTTAGTTAGGACACTCAACAGTTTATCTTAGATAAGAGAAAACAAAACTAGAAGTAAAGATTGAAGAATATATTATATGAATATATTAAAAGAAAAGTCGTACAGTTTATTAGTGGTTTTATTACGTTTACATGCGTGTGTCAACCATCCTGTATAGTGGTTAGTGACGCTGATTGCTGTGCCATTGGAACAGGGTTTGAATCCCGGAGAAGACATGGATGTTTGTAAATGTATAGTGCTAGCGCGGCATGGGGGGTACTTTAAATAACCATCGAGCCGCAAGTCCTCTCGTGAGGTTGAGGGAAGACAAGTGGGAGGTCTCTGACCAACCCCAGAGTGTTCTCCCTCAATATGGGGGTGAAACCGAGCAAAATCATTCTGTCACATGTATGGTGCCCAAAGTTACGGCTAACGACAGGCGCCACTTAACCCTTTATCATAATGAATTTGGAAAACCTTGAGCTGGCCTTTGCTGATCAGGTGGCAAAATAAACAACAAATACGTGTAAATCCTGAATTTTTAAAAATTATCAATTTGACCAGTAGTGGTAGGTTTAATGTTAATATAGTTCAATATTTTATATGAAATGTTTCTTTAGTATTTCTGTCAGTGATTCAGAGCACATTTCAACGTTATTTTGCAGGGTGTACATTACAGAGCAGCTGAATTCATAGATGCTAAGTTATAGGATCGATCAAATGGATGTCTGTTATTAATTCAATTACCGCATAAAATCCAGCTTATAGCACGCACAAACACACACTTAACTTGTTTCTCTAATTTTGAACTGCACTTTTTGAATTTTATGTATATTCGTCGCAGAACATGCCCCATTTTTACAAAGAAGCCTGAAATGTACATGTGCAATACTCTTACTTCGTGAATTCATTTATTCTCGGTGATATTCCAAGCTTTTGAAAAAAAGCATACTTTTAGAACTGCAACCTTTTAAGTTAAGCTCATAAGTAATGTAATTTCTTTTAAATAAATAGTGTTCCGATGTGTGTAGAAGACTAATTCTCTTATGCTCCTCTTTCATTTTTAAAGCTATCAGTTTTTTAAGCACCGTATAATCTTCACTTGTATTTTCGTGTTAGACGTGTAAGTGTCATAAGCCTGATTTTATGGTTATTCATCAAAACATGTTCAGAAATTTGGAATGATACTTCATATCAACTGTGATATGTGAATTCCAATTTAAAATTATTCAATAATTCTCTCCAATATTTAATTTTTATATAAGTGAAATTTAAGAAATCTGAATCATCTAACCATTGAATAAAAATTCTGAAATGTAATAATTTTTTTTCACTTTTAACTCTCTGTTAGGCGCTCGCATCTCTCAGATACATAATGAAAATAGTTTCGGTGTTACGAGCGCATGGTCTGTTGGAACAAATGCCGCCTCCTTCTGTTTGCATTTCGTCACTCGCCCTGTGGTCTTCGTAACCTAGTGGTCAAGGTATTGGATAGTGACTGGCTTGTCACGAGTTCGAGCCCAGTTACTTTAAAGACCCACCATGTAGGGCAGCGATGCATATTAAATCTGTCGCGAGCTCAAATGTCTTTTCGTTTATGGAGTGAGGTGGTTAGGAGGGGTTAATGTCACTCAGGTGTCGTCCAAGTCACTTGACCATGGTTCTAAATTATGAGGTCTGTCGCTAAAAGCCCTCGTCTAGCTGAACAATGATACGTTAATATTCACTCCGTCACTTGTCCTACGAATTAGTGTTAAGCTCAAGAGCGATTTCTTCATATTTCGGGTGGTAATGGGTCACAGAGTCTAATAGATGCAGCGCGTCCTACAACGTCAAGTTTATGACTTTGTACCATTTCTTTAATTTTTTTCCCTGTAAAATATGTAGTATTCAGTTTTACATAGAAATAATCCAAAACAAATATTCTGTAACTTCTATGTGATATTTTTTCCACTTTAACTGGAAGTTGAGATATATCTGCAGGATTCCGCACGCCTAGCAAGTGAATTTATTTTATTCAATTTTCAAAGTAGCTGGAATAATCTTCCAAATTATCTGAATTGGGATCAAAACCCCTCAGATCCTCACGCCAGTGCTTCTCAAACTTTCAATACAGGCGCCCCCCTTTTCAATCAGAATTTTTATCGCGCCCCTTATACATTAGTAAATTACTGAATGCAATAATAATGCACTTTGAAGCTAAAGCTAAAATACACGATCTTAATTATGAACCGTACAAATTAATAACATAAGTATTAAATTTTGTATGTTACTTTTAAGTAAAAAAAATTAAGTAAAAGGATAATTATTATGTTATTTTTCCATTCTCTAATTTTTAAATTGGAACATACTTCAAAATGCAGTGGCTGCTCAGAAGACAAAATATAGATATCAGCTAAATAAAGAAAAAGAACTCAGAGGGTCAATTTCTAAAAACTTCGAAAAATTTTGCTCTGCAAGACAAACCCATGGAAGTCGCTAATACTTATTAAACTTGTTCTTAATTCAGTATTAATAAGATAAGTATTAAATTTTTTATATATGTTACTCTTAAGTAATATATTTTTAAGTAAATTACTTTTAAGTAATAGGTTAATTATGATATTTTTCTTTCTCTAATTTTTAAATTGAAACAGATTGAGAAATAATATTTAATTAAAGATTTATTTCCTTCAAGATCCATTTCTAAAAGTACAAATGTCATTAAAAATAGCCTAATCTATGTTGCTCTTTATCATATCCATTACATCTGGCATTCTCGCGAACGTTCATGTGAGTCTAGGCAACCTAACAGACGTCTGCACAAAACATGTAAAAATGCTGTACTTCGTACAATTCTAGTCAGTCTTGGCCGAATCGATTAGCTACCGAATCTCTCTTGAATGTACATTTCATAATTCACGCGTTAATAGTAATTCACGGTATTAAGTATTTATGGCAGTGGATTAAAACAAAATCATAGATATATTTTTAAATCACAGGGAGCTTTCGACGATAATAAAGCATCAACAAGTACACAGACGAGGGCAAATTGATGCAAGTTACGAATGGGTTAGGAATTCATTTCAAAATACTTCAGAAGGGCTCTCAACTGCCGAAAAGATATCTTCATAGATTTCACATCCAGTGACGAAATTAAAGGGCAATTTTGTAATAAATCACTCTTTGAATTCTGGATAGAGGTGGATGCTGAATTTTCTGCACTGAAAACAAAAGCATTTTGTATACTATTACCATTTTTAACATCATACCTTTGTTAATCCGGATTTTCTGCGATGTCTACTTTGAAGACAAAATATAGATCTGAGCTAAATATCAAAAAATAACTCTGAGTGTCAATTTTTAATTTTTAGCCTTCCTTTGAAGAACTTTGCTCTGCAAGACAAGCCCATGGAAGTCACTGATAATTATTAAACTTGTTCTTATACTGGCTGAAATACCCACTCTTATATATATATAACACGAGTTTATTTTTTTAAAAAATGATAATACATTATTCTTGATATAATAGCTTAATTGTAAGGAGAGTGAAACCAAGTGCATGACAATGTATACAAAAATGTAAAATGATTCATTGAAATTAAAACTCATATCATAAACGGTTTTGAATGAACTGTAATTTTAAGCCTCGAAGAATTAGCATTTAGAATAAATGTTAAGTAATAAAAAAAGAATATAAAATTCTAATGAATAACAATTGTGTTATTTTTTTAATATTTAAAGCGAGAAAGCCCGGGATCAGGTGTGCACTCGATACTAACGTTAATGGTCGCTATAAGTGATGCACCCCAATTCTTTTTTTTATAATTATTTTCAATATGCAAGATAAAAATCACAATTTCAGTGAATAATTTAACTAAAAAAAAATATACTTACCTATTTCAAGGTTTTTTTCTATTTGTCTTTCATAAATTGAGAAATATCAATAAAACTGAACTAAATTGTTCCAAATGTGCGTGACCTTAATAAAGGACACAAATCACATACACTTTTTGCTAACATTACAGGAAAGTTATATGCAAGCAAAACTATCACATTTTGTTCACGTTATTGTAATTTTAATGTCCTTTGATTATCGACAAATATCCTGTTGAACTTTTTCTTTCTTGTGTCTTTTTGACAGGGTGAAGTGCATTTTGCGGTATACTTATGGCTTCATATTTTCTTGATAAAGTTCTTAATGTAGCTATTGAAAATTTTCCTTTCGTTTCATGTTTATTGCTTTTCTCAAATTTACTTTCGCTAACATGATTAATATGCATTATTTCGGTAAGTGTTTCCCTTGTTTGATCAGCTTTAATTTCCTTTCAGAGAGATCACAGATGCCCAATTCTTTTTTTTATATTCTGCTCATTTACATTTATAATTCATAATCAGTCGTACAACATCACAATTAAAACCACTAAGTTATTCATAGGGGAAAATGCAGTATGTTCAAGAAAATATTTTTGATAAATAGTGGTCGTGCCGGGAACTCGGTCTAAACAAGTACCTTAAGATTCTAAAAAAACGTTTGCCACTCCCAAAAAAGGAGATATGTTATCAATTCATTTTAGCTCCCATTAAGACTGTCATATTAGAGGATTCTCTGTCAAGGTCATTGGTAACAAATAAACAGTTTTCTCAGAATTAACGATTTTTGTATTATATGCTTCAGTATACTCATATAAATATATCTTGTCCAATTAATCCTTCAAAGTACTCAATATGCTTATCCATGTAATCATAAAACTCTTTCACATTGTGCAAAAAAAGCGCAAAAGAATTATATAATTTACAACTTCCCTAAAAAAAAGGGATGTAGGTAACCATACCAGTAAGTTCGAAAGCCATCAAAAGTAATATTTTGGGTTAAAAGAAACGTAATAAAAAAATCTCTCATCGTAGGATTACAGCAAAGCAAACAATATATTTTTTTATTTAGTTATAGGATCAAAGATAGCTAATGAGCGTTCAAAGAAGAATCTTTTATTTTTGATGAGCTTTTTTCACCAGATGATATATAAATATCAATGTAAATCTGTATTTTTTTTATTATATCAGAAAGTATTTTGTTTTTATTTTCATTCCAGTAATTTATTTTTTTAACCTTTTCTTTTCGATATGCTCGCGCCCCCCTTGAAGGGTTATCGCACCCCCAGGGGGGTGCGCCCCACAGTTTGAGAAACACTGCCTCACGCACATATCTAGGAAAACTAGTTCACTAACTTTTGAAAGAGCACCTGCGAAGACGGACTGAGTGTAACATTCACATGTCTCATGTCTTTTGACTCAGGATTGAAGAAATATTTGATGTGCAAAGCCTCATTCAAGACGAAAAACCAAGAGAAACATTACCAGGAACTTAGGAAAGGAGGTACTCTCCCCTCTTGTGAGGACATCAAGAAAAGAGTGTTAAAATTTCGCAATGTATTGTACGAAAACTCCAAGTGCCTTGAACATTATATGGTGATTTGTGAAGAATGCAACAAGCCATCTTAAAATGTAAACAGTGATAACTAACCATTGGCTTTTTGATGTTTTTTCGTTTAAATATATCAGTTTCTGATTCTATTTTAGATATTATATGTCGATTATATTTTGATGTCAAATCTAACCAAGAAAAGTATTAAATCAACTTCAAACGTAAGTGTGATGTGATGCATCTGATGGTCTTGGTGCCTATGGATGGAATTTTTTGAAGTGAGGCTAACGGACGATTAAACTTTCAAGAATGCGAAAATTGTAACTGAAAATCGAAAGAATCCAATATATTTAAAATGATTACAGCTGGCATTTGCCTGTGACTTCATCAATGAAATTTGTAATAAATGTAAGCACATTGTATTAAAATGAGTTATTATAAATTTTGTATTTATTTGAGTGTGTTGGAAGTCATTACTTTCATAACAGAAACAGTTTTTCCCCCAAAAAAGGTTAAAATGTTTCTTAAAAAAAATTACCTTTATAATTATTTAAATTAGTAATGTCGGAAATTATTAACTAAGCCTGTAACACTTTCTGAATTTGCACTTAAACGACCATGAAATTCTGAAAACCATTCATTAAATTGCATGACTTGGGAAATCATTATCCGTATACATAATTAGACATTGTTTGAATCAATTGTTTAGCTATTGTTATACTTCCTAACATTCTGAGAAATTCAGTCATTTGCTTAGTTTACACATGAACAAATTACACGTGTGTCATTGAGCCAAAAGGAATATTTTTATGTTTTTCCTATTACCAGGAAAATGATCATTAACTCACTTCATTTGAAGGCTTGAAAAATGTTAAATGGTCGTTATTGTAGCATGTAAAATAAACGTACAATTAATAAAGTAACTTTAAGTATAATTGTATATTTATTTATACCTGTATGTTTGTCACTCACTTCTTGATAAACAATATCCCTTTAAGTATCCGAACATGTTCGGATAATTTATTTTTTATAAAATATAGCATACTAAAACATTATCAACGCTTTTTTATAGTACCAATAAATGCAAATATTTAACCATAACAATAAAAATAATTGCCTAAATTTTGCAAAACCCCCAATTATAAGTGAAATTTTGACAATATTTGCTAAAACTTTAAAACGATTAGAGAAAAAAAGTAATAAACTTATATCAGTAACAGTATTACTAAAATAGATGAATTTATCTAGAGAATTTACTAAAATTTTAATGTTTTATTAGAATTTAAAACTTTCAGATGTGATCGAGTAAATATTATAAAAAATGCGACATTCTATATGAGACCATTATTTATGAAACATACCATAACTAAAAAAATATTCATACAATAAAAAATATTTCAGTACATTTTCTAGAAAATGATATAAATATCAGGTTCAAAATGTTTTGCAAATATGCATTTATAACATTTTGAGTTTTTAGACTCACCATACTGGATTTTGAACGATTTAAATATCAAATTTCGGTATATTAAATACCTACTTCCATTTTTTCTAATTTTATGAAATTCACTGTAACTTGGAGTCTAGGTTACGTATAAGCAAATCAAAGATTTTTTGTGAAAGCAAAGGAGGTAGCTCGAATTATAGTTCATATACCGAATTATAGATCATTCGGATATCTTAAGTACATGATTTCTTATATTGTGTTTTCTAAGAAATTACATTTAAATCTTTGGAATAATTTTTACGCAGGAAAATAATGAACAAATATTAGAGATTTATTTTTAAATAATTTGTTAATTTTGTAATATTTTGTATTCATTTAACAGTGTATGCTTAACTCTATTGCAAATCTTGCATTTTACCAATTTCATAATAAAAATAGCAGATATGCCTATTACAAATTATGTGTTTGTTTTATGATAAATTGATATTCTGTAGTAAATATAACAACTGGCATATACCCAAACCATACTAATTTATAGAGAATTTTGTGATTACGTTTGTTTTGATCGATGTATAAAAATATGAAGCATTTAGAGTAAGGTACATAAGTTAAGGAAGCATTTTGAGTAACATTACAAGTAGACATTTTTTATCCGTTTATTTGACAATCCAGGTAGCACAGGAGCACAGTGGTTGACTTAATCCTGTTTCAAATCTTTAGTGGTACATCAAACCTGAAACATTTTGAGATTTTTTTTTTATAATTCATTTTGGTTAATTTGTTGATCTTTGTATTTCTCTTATAGAGCTTCACACATTTTCCCTTTTTGAAGGGAAAAATTTGAAACTTCTATTCTCTAAAATGCTTTGAATTCAAATTTTAACTTTAGGATATGCTTAGTGATTCACCTCCATATAAGTAATGCTCATTTATAATTGATAAATTTATAAATTGGTAAAATCATTGTTTAGTTTTAAATGTGATTATATATATGTGTGGGGGGTCTAAATAATTATCCATCAAGTCTACTCCATTAACTTCGTGATGACTTTGACTTCAGAGCCCACAGCTTTTTTACCAAGTTTCATAAATCATGGCTTTCTTTTCTGACAACTTGACAGTGAATTTTAACACATGCTACATCTAATATATAGTGAGATCAACCCTGGTCTTGGTAACCGCAACACAATGATTGGACATTGACAAATTAATTTTCTATGTTGTCAAGGGTATTTTATAGAAACAAATTTGGGTAAGTGTTTCTCTTAGCTGCATGAGTGGCTCATATTTCCTGTTTAATGCCTCCCGAACCTTCTGATTCTACAAGACTTCATTTGGATTTAAATCTGAAATTTTACTTGACCAATTTAAGTAAAAGATATTACGGTTCTAAGAACATTATTTTTAGCAGCGGTTAACAAAAATGGACACTGAGAAAAGAACAGTAAACAAAACTTTAAATGTAACTAATATTTATTGCTCATTTAAGCAAGCCCTGACATTTAATAATAAAATGATAACAACTTTTTTAGATGCGATGCACGCGTTTGAAGCAGTACGAAATCCAGGTGGACGCATGTAGTACGACCGTAACAATGAGATGTAAATTCAGATGAACACGCCCAGTGCATACGTTACAGCCAAGGGGTTAAAAAGGCTTAAACAATATTAAAAATATATTTTATGAACTATAAGTAAACATAAAAAAAAATCACTTCTAATTTTGAGACTTAGGTTTTATTTATATATGTATAACGAGTGAATAAAATCTTTGTAAGGTAATATAAAACATTCTGATAGCCATTTAGCAAATACATGGAATACACAAAAAATAAACTGACCAATGCCTTACAGAGGAGTTATTTATTTAACTTGACATTCGAGTGAGAAAAAATTGAGAGTAACCATCTTCATTTATTCCAGATTCTATTCAACAAATGTCCGGCAACCAAAAGGAAATTACCTCTATATAAATGTTGTTTACTTAAGTGACGTCTCATTTGTTTCCACAGAATAATTACTTGATGCAGTAAGACTTAACTACATGACTTTGCGGAAGACTAGCCAACAGATGACGAAGAAAACACTTGAGAAGAACACAAATATCTATCCTTTCAAGAAGTCTCAAATTTATTGCTTGGAGGAATACTATCTATCTAACATGAAAGAATATAGTACTTAATGTGAATACTTCTCCATTTCAGTGATTGAGCGAGAAAGTTTTTACTTATAATAATACTGTGCACACACATTAAGGTAATAAAACATGTATTTTCCTTAAGCAATGTAGGTGTACCTGCATTAAAATGAAGCACTTTAATTAATAAAATAAAGATATTTATATAAATAGTTAACTAAAACTCACATACACACTTATATAGACGTCTGATATGTATATGTCACAGAAATGATGAAATTAGTGATTTCACATCAAATCCCTAAGGGAGGTGATCAGTTCAATGAACATTTTGAAATATGAACTCTATAAGGTGTTTCTCCTAAGAAAGGGAAGTGATTTGATTAAATCCCTAACCTGTTTTAGTCAAATGATGAAATAATATTGTCAAGAGTTTAAAAGCGTTCATTTAGCAAAAATGGAGCAATAATAAGTAGAGTACTTAATACAACGATAATTATTGAATTACAGATTATTTATTTGAAATTAATTAACAAAATAATTACATAATAAAGCTTTTTCTAATTATAGTTTTAGTAAATTTCAAACATTTTTTTTTTTTTTGTTTAAGAAAAAAATTGCATTAATGTAGTACTTCAGAAATATTCTGATTCATTTGCTACACTTTTTTCTTAGTTATTATTTCCCTTTTTAAAACACAGTTTTTTTATTATTAAAAATATTTTTTTCATCTATAAGGGGCGTGGTTGAATTCGCTAATTTGTTTGCTTACATTTTTCAATTTAAGTTTTATGCAGTTTCTAATTTTCAGTCATACAAACGTGAGATATATATAATTAAGATAATAACGCAAAGGATATAACTAAATAAAAGCTAAAAATGCTATTTAAGTCATTTTGTTTAGGTGCGTCACGACAGAAGCCCAGCGCTGCATGGCACGGACGAGAAGAGGAGGAAGGTAAAATGGGTGGTAACAAGCGACAACTGAGTTATACAAATGCTGACTTGTTTATTTCATCATTTCCCGGAAACATTTCGGGGATTTGATCAAATCAATTACTTACATCAGAGAAATGACTTTATAGAGACGTTACTTTAACATCTTGCGTGAATTGATTATCTCTCTCTTGGGGATTTCATGATATCCCTAATTTCATCATTTTTTTTGCGAATATATATATATATATATATGCATTGAAATAAAGGTTGAAAAAGAAAGAAACAATTTCTAGAAATGACATTAATGTGCATGTATGAGTATACGTATATGTACTGCTGGCAATCGAAAACAGTGCAATAGGTATTGGTGACGGAAGTCATAATTTTGAGTCAATTTGCCGTAATAGGTGAGTGATGGTACTTGAGTTGGAATTTACACCAATCATCTATAATGGATCAACTAAAGGACTTTGACAATTTGATTTTACAGCATAACGTGTTTGTCTGATTTTACAGGGGCGAAAGTTAAAGGCAAATTTACTTGTATCTCAAGTAATTTTATTTCTAATGCCCGTTAGAAGTTTTTCTGTAAAATAGACACTAGACCTACAACATATTATAAAAAGTTACTACCATATAAATATATAAATAACTATAATATACAAATAACATAAAATTCATACAACCTATCAATTCACACGTATCAATTGTTCATTATTTGCTACCCAATTTCCGATGCTAATTGTCATCCCCACTCTCCAATCCTCTCAGGGGGCTCACCTTCTTTAGGTGAGTACGGGTGTCACAATCCCGAGGTACCCTAGTGAGCTTTTCCTTTTCCCAAGGGGTTTACTGTCTTTGGTAAACACGGGTATCACAAACCCGGGGTACCCTAGTGATCCTTCTCTATTTTCGGCCCTCCTTTCCATTCAAATTTCCCTTTTCTTCTTTTCACGTCTAGACCACAGACTAATGTCCTTTCACAAGTACATAATTAAATCACTGATTAATTTTTTCTTATGAGAAAATTTACAATTTTTTATTAACATATTTTACTTTACATTTTATATTGCGTTAATTTAGTTTGCCTTTTCGTATATTTCTTTAAATATTTTGATATGTTGCTTTATTTATTTTCGACTAACACCGTTGGTTAGCCAATCCGCATGTTTGCCGTGTGCGGCGTCCCGTAAGGAGGAAAATGGTGTCCTGGGATACCTTTGACGCTTCGCTGTAGAGGGGGAGGCAGGGTGAGCCCGCTCCCGTCAATCGGCTGGTAGTACCAATCTTCGGTGTCCCCGAAGAGACACTGTTCTAGGGTTAGTGCTGCAGATAAGAGGTGTCGGGTTACCCGTTGGATCCTCACCCTGGACTGTATCACTATATTCTGGGTGTACACTGGGTAAGCGCCGTGCCTAAAATATGCCAGATGACCGGCACACTGCCTCCCTTGTTGGACTCCATGGTGGGTGGAGGCACGCCAGGACGAAGTTGTATACGCGTTCTTATGGATCCAATGCTACTGTGCCCGGGCAAAGGCCTCGTATTACCCAACATAAATATTGACAAAATTGCGACTAATACAAGATTTTTATTACTTTCTTTACCGAACAATGAAATGTCTTCGAAATCACCTTTTGCTATACAGAAAGCCCTCGTAGGAATAGGTGGTGAACCTAAATCAGTTAAAAGATTAAGATCAGGGGATCTACTTATTGAAACACTCTCTGCTATACAAACTAAGTCTTTCCTTCTCGCAAAAAAAGTTTCATAATTCCCCTTTAATAATAAGCCCGCATAAAACTCTAAACTCATATGTCGTGGTTTCATTTCTGAACCTGACCTTTTGACCACTCCTGAACCAGAAATCCTTAATGGATTTTCTGAACAGGGTATAATTCAGGTCAGGTTAATCACAATTAAAAAAGACTCTACAATTATTCCCACAAAACATTTAATTTTCACATTTAATAATCCTTAACTACCAAATACAATAAAATCCCGATATCTAAATTGTAAATTCCGTCCCTATATACCGAATCCTCTGTGCTGTTTCAAGTGCCAGAGGTTCGGACATTCACAAACATGCTGCCGTGGACAACTTTCTTCCTCTAGATGTGCATCTGTTGGACATGCTTCCACAATTAAGTCCCAGAGCTTAAATTTTTAACTGTTCTCAACCCCATACTGCTGATTCAAAACTCTGCCGAGTGGAAAAACGAAAAGCAAATTCAGGAAATCAAAAACTAATAAAATATAACATATGTAGAAGCTTGAAAACTATATAGTTGGAAACCCT